>SSNP01000170.1:746999-769336 GCA_006937955.1 Pachypanchax playfairii | reverse complement strand
CTCGTGAGTCTAAAAAAAATATGACCGAAGCCGGGCAGGCACCCGCATAAATATTGGATATGCGTTGGGTTCATGGAGGGAACTTCAGCTGCATTTGGGAGTGAAAACGGATGCTGACATGGCTCATTTCCTTGTGACCAGGTGAGAAAACATTATAGGTCGTGTTTAGAGCCTGATACAGTATGAAAATGATGAGATCAAATCAAATAACAGAGTGGAGAGACCTGACGTGAAGTATGTTAGCCTCCCCGGTGCAGCGCTGTGAAGACCAACAGTCTGTAAAGTGTCTGTGCGCGCTCCCGTGCCGGCTTGGCTGGTGGCTGCAGTTAGCCACAGCGCCTGTCGCGGCAGCACTGAGTCCGATTTTGTAAAGCTGCCTTAAGTTCCTTTAAATGATAAGAATCAAAAAAGCAGATGATTCAGTATTATGGGATGGAAACATCATTTACAAACCACATCCGATTTGACATGATCTAATTGACCACATTTATTATCCCAGACAGGAAATTTGTACCTGCAAAATAACTTTCCTTGTTTTCTCTTTTGTGGATGTTCATTGCATTTAATGTTTTTGTTTTGGTTTGGCTTTTTGAGGTGGGGGGAGGTTAATGTTTGAATATGTTAATACAATAACTACTTCTTCTGAATTGGGACATATTGCCATTTGTTTAAGTATACTTAACAGAAAAGTGTGGGATTTGCATCGCTGTTCTGCAGCCTCTCAAAAATGTTTTGCTAATTAGTGAGAACACATTGAGTCATGGGACTTTAAGCAGAACTAACAATGTGCTCCTCATCTGACTTGAAACTAGGTTGGAAACAAGATTTATTTACTCACATATTCGTTTTGCATTTCATTCTTTTTTAGCTAAAGAAAAGTTTCAAAACAACAACATGAGCCGAACACTTATCGTCACGACGCATCACCGGTCTGATGCACTGACAACAGGCCTGGGGATGTTTGAGATTCCACTAAATTGGCTTCACTTTCCCTCCTTTTCTCAGATTCTGTGAGTTTTATGTGAATCTGTTAGCCTTTTGTCTTCTCACCAGCTAATGTTCAGTTCTTATGTTAAACAGCACTGCTGTGCTTTTACAGTGGCTAACCTCAGCATGTGTCCATGTAGGTCGCCTTTCCTGTGCCTCCTCTCTCCCTGCTCCAGGTTTCTCTTCGTGCCCTGAGCGTACTGATTCAGGAAAGTCTCTTATTTCTCATGCAAATTATGTCACAACACCAGCAATTCAGCCTGCTAATTATACCAATGTTGGAATGACTTGCTGACATCACACCCAGGACATTTGAGGTGGTGTGAAGCCAAATCGAAAGTGACCAGAATTAGACCGGAAGTTAAGCAACATCCCTTCAAACTAAAGTTCCAACAGTCAAACTGTTATTTTGTTTTTCGTCATTGTTTTCTTCTTTTTATATATCAATACATTATCAATAATTGCAAATTTAAAAATGTATTGATTGTAACTTGGTTACAAAATTCTATTGAATTATTAAAACATGTAAAATGACTTCTTTCATTTATAAACATTGTTCAGTTGGCCTTAATATAGCCTATAGAAGAACAAATGTCTGTTGTTATCAAAAAAGAAATACCTACATTAAAAATCTACACATACCTCTTCCCTTCTGATGGTAAGTTAAAGTATAAAACACACAGCCTGTCATGCTATAAAACATAATGAATCCTGGAACAGTTAAGGGATATTTTCAATATTACACAGTGTGGAAGCTGTAGTTTGAAAGTCTATGTATAAATCAGCATTCTGGCTGACTTTTTCTAAACTTTCCACTGTACAACAGCCAGCAGGTGTAATTTATGTATGTATTTATTAATGTTTTGCTTTTCCTTAAGGAATCATTTTAAATGGAACTTGCATTTTAAGCACAACTCAAGTGAATTCATTCATAGTTTTTGTAGATTTATAATTTAGAAATTAAAAGACCGTTTTGCGGGCAATGACTTGACTAGGTCTTGTTTTATTTTGAAAATGCCACCGGAAACGTTCTGTCAGTACTGCGTACTTGACCCCTTCTAAGGTCTGCTTAGATTTAAACGCCGCTGTCGATCAGTGGCTTGTTCAGCAGCAGAGGAGCGTTGCTGGTTCTTGTGGATTCGGATCTTCGTTGCGGACTTTCCTGTTAGTGAAGAGTTTCCACAGCCGGAAGCTGCCCTCTCACGCGCACACTCTCCACTGGATAAACATATTTAATAGCGCATTTCAAGTTGTAGCTCAACTCCTGGCTGTGTTTCACTGCTGAGAGCAGAGGCTTGACAAAAGTTGATTTTTTTTGTCTTTTTTATTTATTTATTTCCTGATCATTCGGACGGGATAGATGTAGCAGAGAGGTGCGGATCACACTGCGGATCTGGCGCAGTGGCGCTGGAGTTGTGCGACAGATTCTGCAATGATGAGCGTGTGTTTTAACGCCCGTAGCGACTCAGCCAGAAATGTCCAGACTGTGGCTTCTCCCTGTCTCAGTGTGTAAGAAGGTAAAAAACATCTTGTTGTTCTTGTGCTCGTGAAGCTATTAAATTAAAACAGGTTATTACTCGTTTTGGTGATTTTAATGGGCGCGTGTTTAATTTTAAAATCAGCATTTGCGTAAAATCGCTGAATCTTAAAATGTATTGTATGTACAGCTTTTTAAAAACAAGTGTGTTTAATCCTGTTGACTGAGTGTTTCACTAGTTTTTATCTCTATATTTTAATGAACTCTGTCATCGGAGTGTGTGTGTGTGTGCGCGCGCGCGCGTGCGTGTGTGTGTGTGCGGACGTGTTCCCACTGGTTTCTAACCCCCACCCCCTGCACCGCGGTGGAAAGGGCTCGTGTCTGTCTGTGTACCATATGGACTAAACTTCAACGCAAATGAACAGATAAATAAATAAATAATCCTTCCTCTGTACAGTCTCTTACATATTTTGTGTTCTTTCCTAAATAAAGATGCCCGGATGTTTCCTGGAGTTTATTACAAGCTGCAGTCATGGAAACAATCACAGTAGTTGTTTTGAGGGGAATGTTACAAGACCCCATACTGGCTAATTGAACCGTTAAGATGGGTTTCATACATCTTGGGCTTCACTTTATTAGCACTTGAATGGGCTGATGCAGAACTAATGAATAATGTAGTTTTGGCTCTGGAAGCTGGTCTGACAGCAGCTCCATATAAGTTAGAGACCTTTATTATTACTGATGTTTACCTGCATCCAGATACAAAGTAAGTCTTTGATTAAATGTTGACGAAGAGAGAATTTTATAACAATAATTAATAAACCTAGTGACTCTTATAGAACAACGATAAGTAAATCTTCATAACCTGGTTATTTGCTGTTTTTACAGCTTCATCTCCAATCAACGTTCTGGGGTCATTTTAAAAATTATCAGATCAAATGAAACAACATGGAGGCAGATTTCAAGAAATATTAACTGTTTTCCCTTCTATTCTCTTGCTTGGGTCAAACCACAGAACCAGTTTCCTGATTTTCTATAATGCAGCTGGAAAATTGGACGGATTTGTCCAAAGCCATGAAAAACATTATACAGCTATTTGTACAGGCTGCAGAGTAGAAAGGGAATTGTGGGAAATTAGTTGGTGGTTTTTGGAATCTGCCATTGTTAATTGCTTGCTAAACAGTTTTATAGTTGAGCTACACAGACAGCTATATTTTGTCATTCATTGGAGTACTGACCCAGAGGCTGTCCGGAGAGTAGGCGGGACTTTGGCTGACGGTAATCTGTAATCTGTTTTGACAGGTGGATGCAGGTCTAATCTCAGCTATCAGCAACACGTTGCATCAGGTTCTAACTAACTGGCTTCTGAAGGAAAATGACTTTGTAAAGTCTGAATCATGTCAGCAACACCTGAGATTTGATTTTTATGTACAAAGACCTTGTTTCTACCAAATATTGTTAATTAGTATAAAACCTGATGGTGGAGTTTGGAACTTCTACCGAGAATGTTGCAGCTACTTAACGAAGGGCAGTGAAGAGAGTTTGTCTTCTTCCTTCACTTCTTTCAAAGAAAAGAAACGTGGTGAAAAAGAAGAAAAGGCAAGACTTGGCTTCCTCCTGCTCCCAGCTGGTCTCTGCTCAGCTCTGCTTTCTTCTTATCCAACCTCTGTTTTTGTAAAGATGGGATTTTAATCTGGCCCTCTAGAGTGATGCCATGGAAAAGCTTCAGTGGTTTTTGGATCCATTCAGGAATGAGAGTTTTGCTTCTACACAACGGTCTCTGGGATAAGCTCACGTTGGATAATCAAATCTATTTAAAGTTTGGGGAAGAATACTAACCTGTTTCTACATTAAGATGTGAATCTACACCCACGTTTTGCTTCTAAAAGTGCATGTATTTTTATTTGAAGCATCAATAATACCATTTCTTGCTATGTTGACCTTCTGAGGTTTCTGCATCTGTCCTAGAGAACTTTTTGTATTAATACCCCCAGTACCTGGTAACTAGGCTTATGTTTGGAGAGCAGGATGATGATGATGATGATGATTAACTGGAAACAGTGAATCATTGTTCTCTGACATTACATTAACTACCATCCAAATACAGCCCCCAGCCCCCGGCAGTGCTTAAACAAACTCTCTACTCCAGTCAGCCAATGATGGTCAGCATTTACACCTCCCGGTCCAGTCCCATTTAAAATAGGAAATATGCCTCCTTACTTCCTCCCCTTCCTCCTTAGTCATTTAGGAGGCTGTACTTGTATTACTAGAGGTACTAAATGTCATCCAATGGAAATCATGTGGGAATTAAGTTTCAGGAGGGGGGGTGGGGGTGGGGGCTAGATTCATACTAATGCAGCTCCGACGTGTCGGAGACACACCGCCATGACAACATCGTATGGGCTCTCCAACTGCCTCGGATGGTCGGTTGGAGTCACGCTCTATCTTCTAACTTTACGATCATAGACATTATATAGATCACATAGATCTAAACTAGAGAGAGATTATATACATGTCTATGTTTCCGATGGCCACGTCGGATGACGCACGTCTGTGATTGGTCAGCCAAACAACCCAACATCATTTCTGTCACGACGTAACTTCCCTTTTGTAAACAGCATGAGTGTTGACAGTCTTAAAGACAAATTTGTCTGCATTAAAAGAGGTCTGAAGGGCAGCAGTGGCGATGCCGGTGGCCGTAAAGCCTCTGCTTTTTATTTATTTTATTTTATTCCTGGCGAAGAATTTCTTTAAAACACAGATGAAAAAGTAAGGAACGCGCCTCCTGCTGTCCTGGAGGAGAATTTCTTTGCAACAGGGTCGGTGTAGTATGAACAGAAACTGGTTCCGTCAGTACACCGCCATGTGGGAGCACATTTGCCTTTGCGTTAGTATGAATCCAGCTTAAATCAGGAGGATGGGAGGGAAAGGAAGGAGCAACAGGCTAGCTAGGTATGTAGCATCTCTTCATGAAGGGATGAAGAAAAAACAAGCCATGGGGGGAAATTGGAATGATTACAGGGTAACTGGTCATCATCCCACATCTAGACTGATCCTAGATCAAAGAATTCACAACATGTTCTTCCATGATGTTGAATTCTAAATACAAAGTGCTGGACTCAGATTTATCTGGTTGACTTTTCTTTACTTGCTAAATCTTGACCTTTTTAAGATTTCCTGATGTGGTTTTTATGTGCTGCACTATCTTCACGCTGTCTGTTGCTGTAAATGGATGAGTCCATCATCTAAGGATCAGGTTTAAATTAGTAATGATGGTGAAAGCTCTGGGCTATAAAAAGCTAAGCGAAGTTGCCCCTGGCCACGGCAGAATGCGCCGTGGATCAGAAGCCTCTTTTCAACAGGTCTGCTGAACAGCTCTTCATGTGTATAACATCAATATTCATAGTTTGGGCTCTTGGTGTGTTTTTTGTTCATATAAATGGAGTCAGTTTGTGCAGCTTGTCCTTCCACAATGACACCAGAAGGTCCAGAGGTCTCTTGGAGCTGACGAAGCCAGTTTGGCTTTCGGCACGTGGGCAAAATTCTTAAGTGGTTTATGGAGAATTTATCCCACTTGAGTTGTATTTGTTCATTTTCCTCCCAGGGATTATGTCTCATGTGACGAGCCGTGTCATGTTGGTTTCTTTATATTCAGTGCTAGCTTACTTTGCTATCTAAATCTTAACCCATTTGACAATAAGGGCTTTTTTGACAAACAGACAAGATGAGACTTGGTCAGCTCTTAATACTGTTTGTATTCTGAGCTCGTTGCACCAGCAGACTGTGCACATGCACATTTTTTAATGCACTAGCTTCAATTCTTCAGCATTTAAGCGTTTAGCTTTACAGACGTCCCCTCCTTGATGAGCTCTGAGCTGACTCCAACAGATCCTCTACCTTAAGATGTGATTTTGTGTCCTTAAGTTCTTTCTGTTGGTCCGGCTCTCAGGCAGACATCCATCTGGAAAGGTAATGAGATTGTCTTCCTGGTTTAGCTGCTGACGGGCTTGCAGGTTAGTGGGGCGTGACCTTTGGCCACCTAATTTCCACTTTTGAGTTACAGAGCTGTCCAGGACACGTGAATCTGTATGTAAACTGTAAATGTATGATTTATATCAGAAAACAAATCTGGAGTTATTATTTTCTAAAATTCTGCAGACTCATATTTGTAGGATTTGTGGCACTTTGATAATAATTCTATACATTTTCCACTCTAAATACAGATGTTTTATTTATTTGTTCCTTGATTTACAGGAGTTACAACAGGTTGACTGGGATTGTAAATCAGCAAACTACAAAAAATATTTTGTAAAATCTTCATAATGTTTAGATGTTGACAGATTTAAAATAGTTTGCTGTCAGCAATAAAACTGGATCTGATTTTAGAGTTTTTAAATCGCAATACACACCTGCTTTTCAGTACAAATTAATAATTTTTTAATTGTGTTATTGTGTTACCAGAGGCCTGGGAGCTTAAGGGTCCCGCGCAGTATTTTAGCTGTTCCAAGTCATGCACTTTTCTGGACTGAGATGTCTGATATATATAAATTAAAACAATAAATTGTTTTTTATTTTTCTCATCTGAGTCATTGCAACAACACATTCTAACTGTGAACTGTTTGGTCTATTTTTAACATGATGTTTACATGTTTTTGATGCTGATCATTATAAAATAAACAGAATTTAGGAATCCACAAATCTTTTCACGTTACTGAGTTTGGTGAATAATTTATTCCTTGACTTACTTTTAAGTGTTTTTATAATCTGTTTTGTTGGCCTGGATGTACATTTAACATGATCTTAATATTTATTTTGATGTATTTATTTAGCTGTTTTTTTGTGTGTTACAGGAAAATCTGTGTGCACTGTAAGTGTCGCCGTGAAGAGCATGCAGTGACAACCATACCTGTAGAAATGGAAAAAACAGTCACCAAACTGATGTACGACTTCCAGAGGAACTCGACCTCGGACGACGATTCAGGCTGCGCCCTGGAGGAGTACGCCTGGGTACCGCTCGGACTTAAACCTGAACAGGTACGTGCACGTTTCCTTTAGCATCAACACTGGCTGACACTGAAATCAGATGTGCTTATTGCTGCCTTTATGATGCCTTTTAAGGTGATAACTCAGATCTTTTGAAGTGATGTTTTGTTGTATGAAGCTCTTTGGAAGACCCAAATTTGAACTTCCTAAAACAACTCTTCAAACCTGAGAAAACTCCCTGGATGGAAAGACTTGGAAAAATAGAAATGAAGTCCAGTATCCTGCTTTTGAACGTACTAGGATTACCATGCGCTGGATGTTTGAGAGCCTTCACCAGCATATGACCTCCATTTGGAAAAACATAGATTAATCCTGACTGGATTGACAAGCTAATGGCTAACTACAGTGGGGCCAAGGCCACAGTGGATTTAAAAAGCTCCAAAAATTCTGTTCTGACTCAAAACAGTGTTAAAGGTCTGTGTTTGTATAGAACCTTGTGTTTGTATAGAACCTTGTGTTTGTATAGAACCTTGTGTTTGTATAGAACCTTGTGTTTGTATAGAACCTTGTGTTTGTATAGAACCTTGTGTTTGTAGAGAACCTTGTGTTTGTATAGAACCTTGTGTTTGTATAGAACCTTGTGTTTGTATAGAACCTTGTGTTTGTATAGAACCTTGTGTTTGTATAGAACCTTGTGTTTGTATAGAACCTTTCTCCCTGTGACTATCCATTAGCTCGTTAGGAAGTCAGAACTAATCTGTATTTCTCCAAACTAAAGTCATTCAAAGAACCACTTCCAACAGATAAAATAATAATTGGTTGTAACTTTTTTCAAAGAAACCATCTTCATAAAATGTTAACTATTCTATTTATTTATTTATTTATTTATTTATTTATTTATTTATTTATTTTACCAATATCCGTCTGTTGATCTTGCACTTTTTCGTGACGCAGTCCTTTAATCTTTTAGACAACCATTTATCTATTTGAAAACCAGCAACTCAGAGTTTATATTAACAGCAACAAAAATAATAAAAGAAATGAAAGAAAAACCTAAAAAAAAAAAGAAAACTATTGATACACAGTTTATTAGGTGCTTAATTTAGGTATTTGCAAATGCAGCTGTGTTGCACTGCAAAAAAGTATCTATAAATTTTACTGAAGTTATTTGATCACAGTATTTGTAACTCTAATAGCTGTGAAACCGTTTTGTTGAACTTAAAATTTACGCTTGAAAGAAAAAGGTTTTTGAAAATATTATTGTTTTACCACATGATTTACCGCAGGACTTCAGTGTGGTTGAAAGGCTTTGGCTTAGCACTTTATGGTGTAAAGGCAATGAAAAAGCACCACACTGTGTTTTTTGCTATATGCAATCTCTGTGTTTTGGAATAACTCACCCGTGTGCAGGAACCTTCTGCAGGCTAATGGATAACAGAGATTATGTGGCTCCAGACTTCAAATGAATCTGTATTTTCTTTTGCCTGCAAACATGTTTACAGTTGGTTTTAAACTCTCAGTCAGGTCTTAATACAATCACCAGTGTCGTGCTTGTTGAAGAAAATCTTTAACATGACTTCATTGAGCTGTAGGTGTTCACATGTTGGAGGGGCTCCAGTTTAATTGGACAATGGAGGAGTTTATGGAGGCTGGTTTCAGTTTGTTGAGTCAATACATTGTTGGCAGTCCTCCCGGTTTTCACCTCTGAGGACTGAAGCCAGGGGGACACTTAAAAGGCCAAGCTCAAATAGGTTTTTGTCCAGTGGTGATAAGATCTCAGGAATAATAATAAGAAAATAATGGGAAATAGGCTGGGCAGTGCTGTTAAAGGACAACTCCACACCCTTAGAAATAAGGATAAAATTCTATATTTAAAATGATCAAATGATTCTGTTTTAATTCCAGGAAAAAATGAAGTGATGCAGGAACGAGCGCTGTTGTTTTATCTCAACCTGACATGCGAACGCTGTGAATCTGTAGAAACTTGTTGTACAACCTTTTGCATGGAAGCTAATCTAAACAAAAAGCTAAAGCTTAGGATGTTAATGGTGGGTTTTAGATTTCCACACAGGGAGCCAGAGCTCTTTATCAGTCTGCTATTCACTCAGTTGTGTAAAGTCACCACTGTGTAATGAGAGATTCCTGTGCAGCTGTGTAACTTTCAGTTCGGTGCATCTGAAAGGTTGTGAAGGATAGTTCAATATTACAGATTAACCAAATATTATCAGCAAATTAAATGGGTGTGTTCGATGTATTATTGAGCTTTGTGAGGAAGGTCTTTTTCTCTTTGTCTTCTTACATAAATTCTTGGATGTTGCCAAGTTCCAGTCCGTCAAGGCCAAGAATGTAACTCAGCAGTGGTCTGTAAATTGTTTTGTTGTTGGGGTTTTTTTCACCATCTCGTAGCTTCAGTCAAATATGCAGACTTCACTCAGCAGTTACAAGTGTCTGATTTTAATTTCCAGTCAAACAACTCAAAGCCTTTTTTCCCAACTTTCTCCATACATGTGGGATAAATGCTGGAACAGAAACTCGACCTGAAACAGGAGCATAAACCAGACGCAAGGTCTCGACTCACTTTCAAATAGCAAGAGGCTTCTGAACGACAACCAGAGGCAGTTTGACCTGTTTTAAAACAGACTTGAACACAATGAAAATAATTCCAGTGAAAGGTGGGGGACAATAAACTGTCAGATACTAACATGGTTACAGCTGTTTGACTCAGCTGGATGACTTGTCCATGTGATCCTAAAGCTTTTTGTTTGTGATTTTTAACAGACACATTTCTAAAACGTTTAATTCTGGGAATTTATGACAAAGCTTTAATGTATCGTGTATCGTATCATGAGCAATGTATCGAGATACGTATCGTATCTTGGGATAATGTATCAGTACAGCCCTAATATGTGCAAATATACTGTAGCTGTCTATTATTCGGTGACTTATTGCTGAAGTATTACTACCTGCATGCTTGTAAAGTGAAGGATTATGGGGTGTTGTTGTACTGATGGGCACAAAGATGGTTGGAACTAGACAAATTAGAGCTACAGTAACGTTTTCTGATTAAAGACGACAAACTAACATCAAAATACTGGAAAGAATCATGATCAAGACTTTTACTGTGTTAAAATAAACAGCTGGATTTCATGGGGCAGAAAGGACAGAGTCTCTTTCAGTACAACCAGCCAAGTGTTCAAACGTCAGACACCCAAAGTTTAAACACTCTGCTGGATACAATGAGTTCTCTCAGCCGGGAAAAAGGAATTACTGAGAGTGTAACTTCATTTAACATTTGAGATGACCAACCCAACAATTTGCTTAATAATAATAGTAATAATAATGCTGTAATTAGTTTTAGTCATGGTAAGTTTGACCCTTTTGACACATCTGGCACAGAGCGACACCCGCTGGTATTTTACCTGATCTGACTGCTGTCAACATACATGTTCTTTGTTTTTGCTCAACCTCACTGATTTTTAAAAAATGACTTTCATTTCTTATTTTTAGTGGAACTATGAACTGCTGGATAATGCAGAGATCAGATCTAGACCCAGCTTTTACAAACATGTGTTTTAGTTAGTTTTGGGGACAAAAGCGTTTTCTCTCTCTGTCTCATCAAATAATCCTGTATTTGCCTTTAAATTTGGACTTTTGGGGAATCTTTGCATCGTGTTTTGCTGTGATGGATGTCCGAGCTGTTGTGTGAGACTGTTCATGGTGATAGAAACCAGCTGTGAGAAGTGATTGTTCTTGTGACTTGTTTCAGAGTCCTTCCTACTATTAGTTTGAAAAACCCCATTCCTTTAAGTACAGTTTAAAATTGTGCCCTGTCTTTAGTTTTTTTTTTTTTTTTTTTACATTTTGATTACAGTTATTATCACAAGCTGCTTCTCCTGCTGAAAATCTTCCCGTTTCTTGTGTTTCTCTCTTTAAATCTTCTACTGGAGGCGATTTCACCTCCACATGCTGTTGTTAGAGGCATGTTGTGTAACGACTCTGTGTGTGTTTGTCTGTGTGTATTTACCGTGTGATTTATGAGACTTGAGCGTTTGTCTTTCAAGAACTGTCCTAAGCTCTCACAACTCTCTTTTCACCCCCACACCAACATCCATCCTGAGCTGGAAACAAAGTTTCTCGTCAAGAACCAGAAGCGGTGCAGAAGATCCAGTATGCTGTAAAATCACCTCAAACATGCACAGGGTTTACTTTTTGGAAATATAATGTGTCTGATTTGAGCAAATGTAACCTAAAGAAACTCTTTCAAGAGTATTAGAGTCTCTCTGGTGCATGTCTGAAGCATTCAGGCTAATCTGGTTTTCTGTGACTGACTTACTGCGAAGGACAGAGCTGATGGATTTTCATCAGGAAATCCATTCAATACACCAGCAGGTCATCAGGACCGACACGACCTAGTCAGCAAGTATCGATCATTTCTATGAAGGACACCGACATGAATTCTGCTCTGTTGTTTTTGGGCCTTTTACTTAAATCAAATATTTTCTCTTTTACTCTCCTCTTTTCATTCATCACCTCTTCTCCTCTTCTCATTGTGACCTCTGTTCTCAAATCTTCCTTTAAAACCGAGTGGCTTTCATTGTTAGCTCCTCCCCCCTCTGCTGACCCTTTTTACCCAGCCGAGCCCCACAATTACAGAGTAATAAAAAAAAACCTGTAATAAATAACATCAAGTTGACACTTATTGTCGTCCTTTGGAATTTAAAGAATGTCCAAGTAATTTGAAATGTTCCGATTAGCATTAATCTGCTGCAGTGCACGTGAAGGAGCTCATGCACGGCTACGATCATTTAGGTTAACCACTGCTGTGGTTGTGTGTGTGTCTGTCAGGTCAGCCATACAAGTGAGGTTCCACTAGGTCTCCACTGGTGGGCCATAAATCAAAGTGAAATTTACTGTGTGTGTGTGTGTGTGTGTGTGTGTGTGTGTGTGTGTGTGTGTGTGTGTGTGTGTGTGTGTGTGTGTGTGTGTGTGTGTGTGTTGGGTTTGTATTTCTGACCTCCTGGGGACCAGTTTCCTGACTTTTACTATCTTTCTGGGGTCCGAGGGTTCTTGTGGGGACCGAAGCCTGGTCCCCATGGGGGGGACTCCCGTTTTTAGGGTTAGGGGTTAGGTTTATAGGTATGGTGTGAATAGAGTTTTAGTTAGTCTTAGGGTTAGTTATAGATCAGTAATGGTTAAGGTTAGGAAAAGGGTTTGAGTTAGGTATAAATCTAGTTACTAAAATCAATGGAAGTCAATGGACGGTCCCCATAAGGATAACAAAACACACTTGTGTGTGTGTGTGTGTGTGTGTGTGTGTGTGTGTGTGTGTGTGTGTGTGTGTGTGTATTTGTATTTCTGACCTCCTGGGGACCAGTTTCCTGACTTTTACTATCTTTCTGGGGTCCGAGGGTTCTTGTGGGGACCGAAGCCTGGTCCCCATGGGGGGGAATCCCCTTTTTAGGGTTAGGGGTTAGGTTTATAGGTATGGTGTGAATAGAGTTTTAGTTAGTCTTAGGGTTAGTTATAGATCAGTAATGGTTAAGGTTAGTAAAAGGGTTTGGGTGAGGTATAAATATAGATACTAAAATCAATGGAAGTAAATAGACGGTCCCCATAAAGATAAAAAAACACACATGTGTGTGTGTGTGGGTTTGTATTTCTGACCTCCTGGGGACCAGTTTCCTGACTTTTACTATCTTTCTGGGGTCCGAGGGTTCTTGTGGGGACCGAAGCCTGGTCCCCATGAGGGGGACTCCCCTTTTTAGGGTTAGGGGTTAGGTTTATAGGTATGGTGTGAATAGAGTTTTAGTTAGTCTTAGGGTTAGTTATAGATCAGTAATGGTTAAGGTTAGGAAAAGGGTTTGAGTTAGGTATAAATCTAGTTACTAAAATCAATGGAAGTCAATGGACGGTCCCCATAAGGATAACAAAACACACTTGTGTGTGTGTGTGTGTGTGTGTGTGTGTATGAGAGTGGTGTGTGTGTGTGTGTGTGTGTGTGTGTGTGTGTGTGTGTGTGTGTGTGTGTGTGTGTGTGTGTGTGTGTGTGTGTGTGTGTGTGTGTGTGTGTGTGTGTGTGTGTGTGTGTGGGTTTGTATTTCTGACCTCCTGGGGACCAGTTTCCTGACTTTTACTATCTTTCTGGGGTCCGAGGGTTCTTGTGGGGACCGAAGCCTGGTCCCCATGGGGGGGACTCCCCTTTTTAGGGTTAGGGGTTAGGTTTATAGGTATGGTGTGAATAGAGTTTTAGTTAGTCTTAGGGTTAGTTATAGATCAGTAATGGTTAAGGTTAGGAAAAGGGTTTGGGTTAGGTATAAATCTAGTTACTAAAATCAATGGAAGTCAATGGACGGTCCCCATAAGGATAACAAAACACCCTGTTTTAACACTCAGTAAGAACCTACCTCAAGATAACAAAACACACTTGTGTGTGTGTGTGTTTCACTCCCAATTGTACATTTTTAACTAATATTATTACACGGTTGTATTTCTGGAGTTTGAGAAACTAATCTTTAGATTGAAACAATTTTAAAATAAAATGTTTTTTCCCCTGAAATAATGAACTAAATGTTTGACAAGATGTCACCAGCACCTTCTCATGTGGCGTTTTATAGACAGTAGAAACAAAAAGAATGACTTTAAACCCCGTGTTTATTGGGTTTGCTTCCAGTCATCCTCTTTGTGTCTTCCTCAGGTTCATCAGTACTACAGCTCCCTGCCCGAGGACAAGGTGCCCTACGTGAACAGCCCAGGAGAGAAGTACCGCATCAAACAGCTGCTCCATCAGCTCCCGCCCCATGACAACGAGGTGAGAGTCCAAATTGACACCCTCCCCCCACCTTCATCCATCCATCTATGTATCTCCTCCTTTCCTTCAGGGTATTACAGAGATAAGAAGGCAGACAGAAAAGAAGCAGATCTCGTTAATGGACACGAGGGAGACAGAATGATGTTTTCAGCTACTTATTGAGATTTATTACAATAATAAATCACGACCACTATATACCCTCACACACTGGGTTCGCCAGCGGGACATTCTGTTGGAAGATTGGTACCTTTTAACACTCTCGGCCTTATTTGGCTCAACTAATCATTCTTATTGTTGAAAGACCATCATGATACGAGTTTGCTGAGAAATCAGAAATATCAGCTGGATTTATGGTGGTCAAATAGGAACATCCGTCTTACCCAGAGACATTCTGGGGTTTCAGCTAATACCATGAAATAAAGACTTGACTCATAAGCACTGGTTAAAAAGAAACTGTCAAATTGTCCTTATTCTAGAAGCTGAACCATGAAGCAGGTGTTTGGTTGTTAAAAAACTGCTTATTTGGAATTCCACAGATTCAGAATAAGTAGTGTGTGAATGGATGAATGAATGAATGAATGAATGAATGAATGGATGGATGGATGGATGGATAGATGGATGAATGAATGAATGAATGAATGAATGAATGAATGAATGAATGAATGGATGGATGGATGGATGAATGAATGAATGAATGAATGAATGAATGAATGAATGAATGAATGAATGAATGAATGAATGAATGGATGGATGGATGGATGGATGGATGGATGGATGGATGGATGGATGGATGGATGAATGAATGAATGAATGAATGAATGAATGAATGAATGAATGAATGAATGAATGAATGAATGAATGAATGGATGGATGGATGGAAAACATTTTGTCTGACAGTGTAGAACCTCAAACCAGTCTAAAAAGAACAATATAAGTGAACTCTATTTACCTTTTGATCAGATCAGGAGTCTAACGCCCAAAAGGAAAATGGCTCCTACTTATAGTAAACCTGCTTCTATCATCCTGAGGGACTGCTGTGCTGCATCTGCTACTACAGGCAAAGAAAATATCAAAGACCTGTTCAAATAAAATTGGTGTCCAGTCAGAAAGACGTTGGAGGTAAAAGTCCTGGGAATTTTAGAAAAGCACAAATTACAAACGAAACAGCTCAAAATAATGATTCAAAAGTAAAAAAAAAAACAAAAAAAACACAGTTTTCAACGGATATTTTGTAGTAATGATAAATAAATAGCAGTAACAGACCAGGTGTAATTTCAGAGAGTGTAATAAGTGTTATGTGTGTGTGTAGGTACGCTACTGTAACAGCCTGGACGACGAGGAGAAACGAGAACTGAAGCTCTTCAGTAACCAAAGGAAGCGAGAGAATCTGGGTCGCGGGAACGTCCGTCCGTTCCCCGTGACGATGATGGGGGCGATCTGCGAGCAGGTAGCTGATTTCTTTTTTTTATTATTGTGACTTAAACAACATGATACGATCAAACGTGTGACATTGTATCTGACAGTCAAAACTTTTAATTGTCAAATTGGAATTGAATTAGCTGCTTTATGTCGACATGTGAAGGACAGAGGTGCAACATTTATCTTCTGTCTTTTTTCTGCCGGTAAGTCTCAGTTCTGAGACCTTCTGGCAGTGTTTCTACTACATAGTCTCATTTTTCCTCTTTGCCACATCAGCTGTCAGAATCCAGAAATTACACAACTGGTTTGATATAAAACCGTCGCGATACCCCAGAGAGCATCAAGTCAGAGTTAAAACAACCCTGTTATTCCACGACTGTGTCCGGCGTCCTATGAAATAGCTAATATATAGCCTGCATGGACTCCTTCAGTATCCTTATGGGACTTCTGAGTGTAATGGAGCGTTCTCATAACAACAAACCTGCACACTTCCTCTGGCTATTTGTTAGCGTGTGGAGAGCAGGTTGAACTAACGGTGCTCGATGCATGTAGCAACTTAACTGCATGTGATTCTCATTCAGTTATTGGAGGCACACAGAAACACAGTGAGTCTATTGATTGAGTTCTTCATTTTTCCTTGACCTCTTTACAGCAGCTGACTCCATGTTAGCTATTAACAACGTCTCTGAATAACTGCCTCTCTAAATCTACTCACCTGACTCGTCTCTGTACAACTTGGTGTCATTTATCTTTCAGCTTTTCTGCTCTCACACCTTCCGTTTCCACATCCGTCTTCCCTCGTCATATATCTTTCCAGTTTATTCCACCGAGGTCGCTTCACAGAACTTCAGCTTTCTCTGTCTCTCATGAACCTCATGAACTGGACTGTGTCCATCGTTTTGCTTCATCGTTTATGATTCATCAGTTTGATAAACTGGATCTGGAGAACTTTGAGTTTTAAACCTGCCAGAGATCAAATTTTATTTCTTAGTTGATGGAACAGTAATTAGTATTAAGAAAGTCCTTTTTTAGTTTTGGACTTAAACAAAACATAAAGATATATGTGACAATATTAAAATTATGCAAGAAATTGCAGAGGTTGTTAATATTTTATGTTTCCATATGTGACTGTAAACCTGAGACAAAATTGTCTCAGTAAATATTTGGGAAAAATACAGGAACATTTGTGGAGTATTTAAAGATCCACTCTGATCATCTATTGAGTTCTTTTAAATCATCTCAGGGGTCTTTAAAATGTGACAACGACTTTTTACCCAAAACTTGTGGCGTTTTCTAGGAAGTAGTTTCTACATCGCAGCAGTAGCTCATTAGCATTTTACCTCTGTGCTGTGGGTGGAACCGTTGGCATGGAGGACCCCCCCCCGTTGCTGAGAACTCATTGGTTATGCTAGCTTTGTGGCTAGCTTACAACTAGCGGATCAGGAGCTTGTGGCTCACCCAGTGGAGTTTCTACATCACAAATCCAGTCGTTGTGTCTGTTTCTCATTCACAGCAATTTGAATGCAGAACTACTCAGAAATGTAATTTTGAGCTTCATTTTTTCAAGATATGTCCTCTAACATCAGAAAAATGCCACAAGAAGCTGTTAACAACACGAAAAACAGGTTTTTTATCGGAGTGAGTCGTTAAGTACCCAGTAAAGAATGTTTTTAATGGCTATTAATAAGTTTATAGACACTATTTACCATGATATGATTCTTCTCTCCGTTCTTACACAAGGTGCAAGTCTCCATCACTTCCTGGAACTTACAGGACTTTTGTCTGTCTGCTGCACCCAAAAAACCCCAAACCTTAAAAACTATGAGAGAAAGAAGCTTTATAATTGACATTATTTAGCTTCCTGTTAGCTCCGACTGCATCCAAAAACCTGTGTAGATTGAGAGAAAGCAGAAACTGGTATGTTGGGGGGGGGGCTCTGCAGGTGTTTTGTTTCATATTAAACTTCGATGTTAGAACAGAGAAAAATGAAGTTGGTGTAAAAGGAGAAGAAATAAAATGACAAAAATAAAGTTGCAGCTTGTTTCTTTCCTCGTAGTGCGAAGGCCAGATAAATGGTGGTGACATCGCTGTGTTTGCATCCCGAGCGGGTCACGCTGTGTGCTGGCACCCTGCCTGCTTTGTGTGCAGCATGTGCAAGGAGCTCCTGGTGGACCTCATCTATTTCCACCAGGATGGGAAGATTTACTGTGGCCGACACCACGCGGAGAGGCTGAAGCCACGTTGCACGGCCTGCGATGAGGTAGACGCTTGCAGACACAACATGCCTGCACACAAATAACCGTGTATAAATAGATACACATGTAACTGTGTATGCAGAGCTATTTTTAAATCATTTCCACACACATGCTATCTGTTCTTCTGCAGGTCTACATACACACCAAACAGCTGTCACATGATGCTCACGGGTTTCCTCTTTAACGCCTGATCTCCTAAACATTAACACTGAATTACCTTCTTACTGTGCAAATGGGAACAAGGACAGTGTCGTACTTAAGAGGCACCCTGATGGTTTAACAGGGTGCAATTAAAAGTAAATGCACCACCTAGATTTCACCAGGTCCCCACTCACATTAGCCTCCTCCACAAGTCAGAGACAAAGTGGGTGAGTTTTAAGGAGCAGAGGAGAAGCGCTTCATTTAGGAGAGGGAGAAGTCTTTGTGCTGTCATTCAGCACTGAGTAATAACTCGACTGCTGGCCTGGGATCAACGATTCTCTTTCTTATCGCTCTTTTCTTAGATCATCTTTGCGGATGAGTGCACGGAGGCAGAGGGTCGTCACTGGCACATGAAGCACTTCTGTTGTTTTGAGTGTGAGGCGATGCTGGGGGGGCAGCGTTACATCATGAAGGAGGGACGGCCCTACTGCTGCTCCTGCTTCGAGTCTCTTTACGCAGAGTACTGTGACTCCTGTGGGGATCATATTGGTAGGATTTTAATTTTTTTGCAGTTTTTAATGGAATTGTTTCATCTACAATAAAGTATTTTGGCTAAGATACGACATTTTGACTAACCCTTTGGATTTATGTGCCTGTTCTTTCTGCAGGCATTGATCAAGGCCAGATGACTTATGATGGGCAGCACTGGCACGCCACAGAGAACTGCTTCTGCTGCGCTCGCTGTAAACGGTCTCTGCTGGGTCGACCTTTCCTTCCCAAACAGGGCCACATCTTCTGCTCACGCTCCTGTAGTCTGGGAGAGGAGCCCAATGGGTCAGACTCCTCTGATTCAGCCTTTCAAAGTGCTCGCTCTACCAGAGAGTCCAGGCGCAGCAGCAAAACTGCAAAGAGCAGTGGGGAAGTGGGCGGTGGGCATCCTGACAGGTATTCAGGGGAGGTGGACCCACTGTCTTTACAAATGGATCTTCTGAGTCTCTCCAGCCAAACGCCTAGCTTAACGCGAGAGCTGCCCACCTGGAAGAAGCAGGAGCAAACAGGTGACAGTTACAGTTATGAATCCCATTCTGATCCGACAGCCAGTCCCACTCCTCTCCAGCTGCTCAGCCAGTGCAACATCAGGAGCGCGTACAACTCTGCAGAGAATAATCAACAGCAGGATCAAAGGATGAAGGAGAATGGTGCTTTAAAGCGACACCGCCTCTCAGCTATGAAGGGCCACTCACTCAATGAGATGTGGTTTCAGCCAGCAGTTCCTGAAGAGTACTATCCCCCCAAACTGAAGACCCAAAAGAGCTTCACCGAGGTGTCTCATTGCACTCAGCACCATAATGGCTTCCCCTCAGACAAGCGCTCGATTAGTCTGCACGGTTTTCAGAGGGACAGAGACGGAGGGGCTCCAACAGCTGCCCAAGTGGCAAGAAGCAGGAACCCCATCAATGCACTTAACTTCAGCGAACAACTGACCCCCTTAGAGCAGACCCCGAAAGGTTCCATAGAGTCCTTGGCTTTGTCCAACACGACAGGTGGGTCTGATACCTGTTAGGGTTGAAACTAGTTCATTTTTAAGGTGATTGCATTAAATGAATACGTTTACTCTTCATACAACTCGTTTTGTTGTTGTTTTCTTTCAGGCAACTCAGCAGATGGTGGAAAGCATCAGGAACACCTCTCTCGTTTCTCCATGCCGGACCTGAGCAAAGACTCTGGAATGAATGTGTCAGAGAAAAGTAACACAGACACCCTCAACTCCTCAGGGCAGTTTCGTAGCTCTGAATCCATTCAGAGTCTCAGTGCCAGCCAGTCTTACATGGAGATGAACGCCCCCAGGTCCACTCAGTACCAGGTGCAGTTTTCTGACCCTCCTGTAATGGAGATTGGTATGGGCGTGAGTCATTTACCACCTGGCTTCAAATATCAGGAGGAGGATAGGATTAGTCTGGTTAGCAGCGCTAATGCTGCACGTCTGCCACCCATTAGTGAGCGAAGAGTAAGTGGTGCGGGTGGAAGGGAAACAAATACCAGAATAGAGGTTCCAGAGGAAACTCCTCAAAGGCGACGACACCACCACCACCGCCAGAGAAGATCCCGTCGATCTCGATCTGAAAACGCTCTGAACTTGGTGGCTGAGCGAAGGGTGAGACCTCAAGAGAGACCACAGCTGTGTGTCCGGGAAGACTATGATCGTTTTCCACCCCCAAGGAGCGCCAGGAGCCAGTTTGGAGTTGGAGGACGAGGACAATACCAGCCCCAACTTTTCAGACAGTGCCCCCGGACCACGTCAGATCTGTGTCTGCAGAACCCTGGTGCTACCAGACGCACTGGCTTGAACCAGTACTCCTGGGATGATTGTTATGATGATGATTGGTGCTCCACTTGCTCTTCATCCTCCGAATCAGAGGATGAGGGTTACTTCCTGGGTGAACCGATCCCCAGGCCAATCCAGCTGCGCTACCTCAGCAGCCAGGAACTGGTGCATAAGTACAACAACACAGGGAACGGGGGATCCAACCGCAGCGGACAATTACACAACCGCAAACATAGAAAAAGCAAGAACTGCATCATCTCTTAACATCTGCACATTTTCTACAATAAAATTCTATTTGTTGAGCTTTTCTACACTAACATCGTCCTTCAGGAACCAAAATATACAGTTATGTGTTGAATGTCGAATCTCATGTAAAGTCAGTAGAGTTACAGTTAAAAAGCCATAAAAAAGCAAAAGTGTTTGGATGTTTAATAATATCACCTGAGTGTTAAAGCTAACAGTTACATATAAAGTTTTACCAAAACTTGATGTGCAATTTCTTTTTGTCATGACTTCATTCCAATGCTCCAAAAAAAAGTACAACATAGTTGGTTTGATATTGTTTAAAATTTGTATTCAGTGTGATTTAGATATAGAAGTTCAGAATATGTACATAGAAAAATGTATTAATAAATTCACTTAAATTAATAAATTCAGTGTAAATATGGTTGTAAATGAGGCCTTGCATATTTTTATATTTTGTATGGATAGAATCAGTTGAATATTAAATATCTAATGTAGCGATAGAACATTAAAAAACAACATATGCATGTGTTTTCACTGATTTTTGGTTTATTTTTTAGTGCTACGTTTGGAATAAAGGAGTGTTTCTGTAATTATTGGCAATAACAGCTTGTTTTTCTCTCCAAGAATGATAACACATTAATAATGTAGAAACAAATGAATGACAATGTGCTGCAGAGGTTGATTCAAGTCATCCTCCTCTGGATTGTTGGTGCAGTCACAGAGTTTCATTGTCCTGGTAAAATGCCACTGAAGTTCAGGTTTATTAGATAAGCTGAAAACTGCTTACAATATGTCTGGAGGTTCTGTTATTAAAAGCAGCTGATGATGTTCAGTATTGTTTTTTTACATACTTGTGTTGCAGCCAAGACGATCTTTTTCTCCTTCAGTAAAAGTTACAATATTGTTCCTAATCTAATTCTGATCAGCTTGTGTTGATTTATAGTTTTATATTTGCAGCAGGTATTAACATGCACCACAAAGTAAAATAAGATTATATTCAGTTCATGAGTTCAAAACATATTAGCATTGTCACGCTAACGTTAAAGCCGCGCCTGTTCACTGTCTGAATTTATTGCTACATCCTGCTTCATTAAAACAAATTAATATACAAGAAAAGACAGATTGACAAGATCGATAAGCACAGATGTCAAAAGTACTAGTGTTAAGCACTTAAGTAAAAGTACTAATACTTTTGCGCAAAAAGTAATGCAACTCTGCCGTACTTAAGTAAAAGTATATACTGAAGTAAGAAAGTAAATCAATATTTTCATGTTTTCACCTTCAAATTTTTTTACTCTTGCTAAACTCACAGTACTGGTGCATAGAACAAAATAAATAGTTAAATACACGTTGAACAATGTAGTAATACCTGTCTGGTTAACACTGTCCGGTTCACTTTCCTCGAAAACAGTCACAACAACTGCGGCGTGATTAACCATGTGCTTAACTAGCTTGCGTTCGCTAGCTCCCTGTTTTTCAGCGCTTGTTTGCCAAACATGTACATTGTTTACGTTCATTATGTTGTGTTGTCGCTCACCTTTGGAGATTTTAAAAGTACCTGATATTTAAAATGTAAGGAGTAGAAAGTACAGATACTTTTGTTTTAAAAGTATGAGGTAAAAGTAAAAAGTCACAAAATACTCAAGTAAAATGTAAATGTCCTGTATTTATATAGTGTTTTCTAGTCATTCAGAC
>SSNP01000170.1:664357-746740 GCA_006937955.1 Pachypanchax playfairii | reverse complement strand
TTGAACAATGTAGTAATACCTGTCTGGTTAACACTGTCCGGTTCACTTTCCTCGAAAACAGTCACAACAACTGCGGCGTGATTAACCATGTGCTTAACTAGCTTGCGTTCGCTAGCTCCCTGTTTTTCAGCGCTTGTTTGCCAAACATGTACATTGTTTACGTTCATTATGTTGTGTTGTCGCTCACCTTTGGAGATTTTAAAAGTACCTGATATTTAAAATGTAAGGAGTAGAAAGTACAGATACTTTTGTTTTAAAAGTATGAGGTAAAAGTAAAAAGTCACAAAATACTCAAGTAAAATGTAAATGTCCTGTATTTATATAGTGTTTTCTAGTCATTCAGACTCAAAGCGCTTTCACACTACAAGGTTTTACATTCACCCATTCACACAACCCGATATGTAAACTGAGGGGAGAGGGGCGGGGCTAACACTCACACAACCCGATATGTAAACCGGGGGGAGAGGGGCGGGGCTAACACTCACACAACCCGATATGCAGATCGGGGGGCAACATGGGGTTCAGTGTCTTGCCCAAGGACACTTCAACATGTGGCAGTGGAAACCGGGATCAATCCACCAACCTTCAAATTGGAGGACGACCGCTCTAACCACTGAGCCACAGTCACCCCAGTAAAGTACAGATACCAAGAAAATCTACTTGAGTAACAGTAATGAAGTACAAGTACTTTGTTACTTTCCACCTCTGTTGATAAGTGAATCATATTTAGTTGTCTCAACACACAACCCTACTAATTGTTTACCATGTGATCTCACCAGTGCGCACACACAGGATAGTTACTAGTTACTTACGGAGAGAGAGGTCAGGTGTTTTTAAGAGCTTTTCTCTGGAGTTATCAGTAGAACAGTCTCAGCAATTTGGGAAACAAAGATTTTACCATGGAGTCAAGTTACCAGCCAGTTCAGAGCTTGTTCAGAAGCAGAGTTCAGCTTTCTGAAACAATCCAGCCCTCCAAAAGTTCAAGGAGTTTGAGCAAACATAACTATTTAATGTTAAATCTGTAGTCCAGGGGCGTGTCCAGAAAATCTTTGTTGGGAGGCAGGGGGGGCCAGATATTTAGAAAATGGTGTCTCATATGGGACATAACCTTAAATCAGTACTAAACAACTTTTCTACAGTCGTGTCTCAGACGGCCGTTGCTCAAACAGGTGTTCTGCAGAAATATGTTACCTGTTGAGATGTGCTACACACATACACACGTGTCGTTCTACAGTCTCGACTTCAATAAACAGATTTATTGATTATTTTTGTTTCTATATTTTTCCATAAATACATTTTATCTATTAAATAAATTCTCCAGGACAGAAACACTAAATAATCTAATGTAAAACCATCGGAGGCGTACAGAGTGTCTGATATGAAGATGAACATGTTTTTAGTGAGTATTTACTTAGACAAGTTTCAAAGTTTTGAAAGTTATTTTGTACTACTTTAAAAAAAATCTTGTTTTTGCAGAAAGTTTATTTCAAGTTTCAAGTTTATTTATTTATAAAGTTCCAGTTCATGACAAAGTCATTTCAAGGCACTTCACAGAAAAATCAACCAATTAATAATAAAACATTTTCTATCAGGAACCAGCTGATTGGGTTGAATTGTTATTTCAGCACAATCCTCCATCCTGAGCAGCACGATTGGCGACAGTGGAAAGGAACGACTCCCTTTTAACAGGAAGAAACCTCTAGCAGAACCAGAACCAGAACCAGAACCCGGCTCAGGATGGGCGGCCTTCTGCCTTAGCCGACTGGGGTCTGAGCTGACAGGAAAGAGACAAACACTGATGGATTTTGGCCAGTCGTCATGTCTATAGAAAGATAAACAGAGAAACAGTTAATTGCAGCAGTAACAATCAAAAGCAATAACAATTTGATGGCTCTAGTGGGAATATTTCATCCCTTGTTTATGTGAGATACACCCTCCTCAGAGGCAGCCAGAGTAAAGAAAGACAGCAGAGTGAAAAAATGTGGTCAGTATGTCCTCCGGCAGTCTAAACCTATAGCAGCATAACTAAAGGGATGGACCAGGAGAACCCAAGCTAACCCTGACTATAGGATTGTGTAAAAAGGAAAATTTTAAGTCTATTCTTAAAACTACACAAGGTGTCTGCCTCATGGATAAAAAGTGGAAGCTGGTTCCACAGGAGAGGAGCCTGATAACTAAAAGCTCTTCCTCCCATTCTACTTTTAGAAATTCTAGGAACTACAAGCAGACCTGCAGTCTGAGAGCGAAGTGCTCTGTTAGGAGCATATGGAACAATAAGATCTTTAATATAAGCTGGAGCTTGGTCGTTCAAGGCCTTATACATCAAAAGTAAAACCTTAAACTTTATTCTAGACCTTACAGGGAGCCAATGAAGTGATGCTAAAACAGGAGAAATATGGTCTCTCCTTCTAACTCAGATTTTTATTATTTATTTTTCTAGAACTGAATATTTGTTTATTTAATTTGAACTGTGGTTGAGCAGACACCGTCTCTATAGGAAAGTGGGAGGGTAACGACAGAGAAGCTGCAGAGAGGTGTGTAAGACTACAACTCTGCTTCCTGGACTGGACCCTGGACTGGATCCTGGACTGGATCCTGGACTAGACCCTGGATTGTCACAGTTTTGGAAAAGTAATAGATTCAGCCGTATTTCTAGAAAGCAGAGCTGCACTATCCAAAGTAGGATGGATGCCGTCTCTCCGAATCAGTCCATGTTTTCCCCAAAATGTCTGCCAATTATCGATGAAGCCCACGAAAGTGTTCATCATAATTTAAGGGGCTACTATAAACCAAAATGAAATGAAACTGCATAATGTAGAGCAGCAGATGCTGCATTCACTAACACTCGGACATCTTACATTTGATGGAATTTGATTGACTCAGTTTGGGGGTGGCATGTGGGATGGCCGTTGGGCTCCCCGCTCTGAACCCACCCCTGCTGTAGTCTGTAACTTAATTACCTCAAATAATTATTGACACAGAACTGTTTTTATTTGCATTAAAGAAGAATGTAGTTTATCTGCTGTGTGAAACATGGTTTTCAGAATGTTAGAAGCACCTGAAATATACAGCAAACATCATGTTGTATAAAAATGATTAAACTGAAGTTCAGTTGAACTGTGTTGATTTTTAAAAGGTTTATGTTGTTTGTTGAAGCTAAAATTCACTCTGAAACAGTCAGTAGTTTGACTAGCTGTTTGTTTGACTCTTCATTTAGAATTTCTTCCTAATTCTCCACAGTGATGTTGCTCTGATTGCTTTTTACTGCAGGTAAAACACTAACTACACCTAACCTCTCCATAGAAGCTCAGTTCAAACAGTCTGAACAATCTGTTGCAGCAGACACAGAAAAGTAAAGAAGCTTTGCAATCTCACTTGATTCGTGTCCTAAAAACTTTTCACCTTGATCTGAATAAGAATTCATTTTGACTCAAATGCAAAACAACAAACAGCAACAGTGAAAAAAGTGTTTTTGAAATGATTTGAAAAGTGGTTAAGAGTGTTAGGAAAACAATCCTTTGATTTTCAGACTTGGAGCCCACCCGAGCAGTCGCTGAAGGAGAGGTGGTGCGTCCTGGATCGCTCGCTAGTCCATCACAGAATAATTTGAGGTTTAACGATTGGCTCTTATTGTGCAGCAGGTTGTATCACTAAGTGTTAAGCACCGTCACACTGTAAATTGGATTGCTTCCAACGTCCATGTGGTGCAGGGATTACTGCCACTCACATCCATAATCCACTCACACACGAGTACTGTTTTTGGACCAAGATGTGCGAATGTCAATCTGTTGTTTAGAGGCAGTGAAACTCGAATGCTGTTGGCATAATTGGCACATTGGTTTATTTACTTGACTCCATCTCGTCATGCAGTCGTGTGTGTGTATTCTCAACTTCTCACGTTTGCTTAGAGGCACTTGGAGAAGCTGTAAATGTGAAGGAAAAATGTTCAGTTTAGTCCAACTTGATCCAAATAAACCGACCTCATGTTGGACTGCTGATGTCGTCGTTTTGGTGTTTATAATCAATCCAGAACCCACTGAGTACAGACTGTCAGTACATGTCTTAACTAATGGGACAACGTTACCCTTTATACACAAACTTCCCTCACATCATCATCATCACTAACCCATTTTCGTTTATTTCTTTATTAGTCCCTCGTCCAAGTGCATTTATGTGTAGAGTGCCTCCATGTGTTTAATTAAAAGCAAATGGAGACGGCACAGCGAGGGGTGCCACAGATTGCTGCCATATGCTTCTCAGACTGTTCTGTGTTCAAGGTACAGGATGGTGAGAAAATAATCTGTGCATTCTGTCAACATCTCCAGTTGTGACAAACTTTACACCTTTTCATTTAGACTCATAATTTCTCTGATACGTTCACTCTACAAAGTGATTTAGTCAAAATAACCACCAAAATAAAAGGACTTTTTCCATCTAAATATGATTATTAGAAATCTGCTTGAATGATACAGTCATGTGGAGAAAAAACATGTTTGTACTTGCTGTTAGATTTTTTAATGAATGTTTGTGGGAGTCTAAAATAACAGACTGCAAATCTCACACAAAATTAGAGCAGAATACTTTTATTTTTACAGTAACATGTCAGTGAACTCACGTGTTTACTAGTTTTAATGTTTTATGTTACTCTACACGGCATGTTGAACTCATGGCGAAACAAGTTTTTGAATGTAACGCGACATCACTGAGTTGCATCTCCTTATACCGCCTCTCAGCACTCTGGTTGAAACCTGACCGAGTCAAAAAGAAAAAACATGTGATGGTGTGTAAAAAACAGAATATCAGAATTAAAACAGCTGAAGAGTTTGGAACGCTGCACAATACATAAAAAAAATCTAAATACTGTAATAACAACATGTGCAAAATCAATCTAAAGGATTTTCATATGTTTTTATTATTTAATACTTTTAGCTAAATACCAGGTAATTAGATGAATTAGAACATTGTATATCACATCTAATATCAGAAATTGCTTGTTTTCCTGAAATTCTGCAGCCCCAACCTCTACATTTAACAACTTAGCTGCACGGTGGTGCAGTTTGGAGGCAGGTTTGAATCTACATACATACTTTATTTTCTAAAAGTAGAATGGGAGGAAGAGCTTTTAGTTATCAGGCTCCTCTTCTGTGGAAGCAGCTTCCACTTTTTATCCGTAACATGTTCATCTTCATATCAGACCCTCTGTGTGTCTCCGATGGTTTTACAATAGACTAAATAACTTCAGTAATTCAGGTCTCAGCAGGAAGTGGTGTTCTGATGATTTATGCTGCCCTGATGAAAAATACCTCCATAGTATAAATTAACAACTTATTTCATAACAAGATGTTATTAGAAGTTTATACAGTATTCTTGTTTATAGTGAGTGTTTCCTGTTAATTATTTAAATATATTTTTATGATCCTTCCCTGATATTTTCTATATAAAAGCCCTCTGGGTCCTTATCAGCCATTGTTGGGTCCTTCTCCTCTGGGTGTGTCCAAACATTTGCCTGTTGCTCTGACAATGTAAAGAAAGTAAAAATAACATCATATTTAGTGTTTCTGTCCTGTAGAATTTATTTGATAGATAAAATGTATTTATGGAAAAATATAGAAACAATAAAATAAACAATCAGTTTATTGAAGTAGAACAGCACGTGTGCAGAAGGAATCAGTAGCACATCTAGACATGTAGCATATTTCTGCAGAACACCAGTTCCAACAACGGCTGTCTGAGACACGACTGCAGGAAAATTATTTAATACTGCTTTAAAGCAGTATTAAATAATTTTTAAAAGTTTAATCTACTGTTTTGAAACATGTCTAAGTGGATACTCACCAAAAAAACATGTTCATTTTCATATCAGATATCACTCTGACCCTCCGCTTTTTGTTGGCATGTCGGAGGACAATCTCAAAGAGTAACAAGCAAAGACTCGTCTGATGACATCATTATCTGCAAAGACAGTTTGAGCAATATGGCCGTCTGAGACACGATTGTTTACAACAGATGTAATTCAAGCAGCACATTGTCCACAGCATCTCCACAGCTTCCTGGTGCTGCAATTTATCCTAAATGACACATGCAGTTATGGTAAAAGGTAAATTTATCTACCAATTTTATTATTTGTCATAAATATTTAAACCTCTAACAGACTATTGTCTCCTGCTTCCTACATCTCAAGGTCAGAATGATCTCCCCTGCCTTTACAATGAGTTGATCACTCTTTATTTCATGTCCCCGTTTGTTGTGTTATGAATGATCAGCACACCTGTGTGTGTGTGTGTGTGTGTGTGTGTGTGTGTGTGTGTGTGTGGGTTTGTATTTCTGACCTCCTGGGGACCCGTTTCCTGACTTTTACTATCTTTCTGGGGTCCGAGGGTTCTTGTGGGGACCGAAGCCTGGTCCCCATGAGGGGGACTCCCCTTTTTAGGGTTAGGGGTTAGGTTTATAGGTATGGTGTGAATAGAGTTTTAGTTAGTCTTAGGGTTAGTTATAGATCAGTAATGGTTAAGGTTAGTAAAAGGGTTTGGGTTAGGTATAAATCTAGTTACTAAAATCAATGGAAGTCAATGGACGGTCCCCATAAGGATACCAAAACACACTTGTGTGTGTGTGTGTGTGTGTGTGTGTGTGTGTGTGTGTGTGTGTGTGTGTGTGTGTGTGTGTGTGTGTGTGTGTGTGTGTGTGTGTGTGTGTGTGAGAGAGGGGGGGGGGGGGGGTGTAGGTGTGTGGGTGTTGTTTTAAAAGATTATAAAAGCTGTAATAGGTGGTTCCAAATGAGCAGAGCAGCTGCAAATTCCAGTTTTATTTCTGAGCGAGCTAAAAAAGTTCAGATTTAGTTATTTACAAAAGAAGTGCACATTCTGTTTTGCTCCATGTGCACACTGTCGTTGACCTCACTGAATAAAAGGCATGTGATAGGACTGAGCGAAGCCTTCCTGCACACTCTCTCTCTCCCCCTTCAGACCCATCATGTGTGTTCAATTACTAAAAGAAGAACACAAACACAGCAAGAAATGTTCCAAGGCTAAACATGAACAAGCCAGCGGAGGACTAACCAACTGCTCAGGGCCTCCAGACCAGCAGGAGGCCTCAAGAGTGACATCCCACATCCTCATGGCTCAAGTACTTTATTACAGTTGGCTTAAAAATAAACTAAAACAAACAAAAATACTTTTCAGATCTGGGACTCAGAAAACCAGTCAGTATCTGGTGTGACCACAGATACTGTAATAAAACAAGACAGAATATTTCAGCGTGTCCTTTTATTATAGCCAGTCTAAGACACACCTGTGCAATAATCAGCATCTTGATATGGAACACCTGTGAGGTGGGATGGATTATCTCTGCTCATTATTACACATTTAGACAGATTTTTGAACAATATTTGAGAGACAGATGATTATTCTGTACATGTGGAAAGTGTTTTAAATCTTTGAGTTCTTCTCATGAATAATGGGAGCAAAAACAAAATGTTTTCTTTTTGTTCAGTATATTATCAGTTCAATTCAACCCAATCAGCTGGTTCCTTGGATAAAAAATGTTTTATTATTAATTGGTTGATTTTTCTGTGAAGTGCCTTGAAATGACTTTGTTTTGAACTGAAACTTTATAAATAAATAAACTTGAAACTTGACTTGAACCCCCAGTTGGATCTGAAAAGCGTCTGATTGTCTCTTTTTGTTTTGTGGCGTCCTCACTGGTTCACCGCATTGTGCTGAATGAGCGTGGCACTATTAAATTCTGTTTAGGGATCTATGTAGCTTTCTGTCGTCTCTGAGTAACAAGGAGGTTTATTTCTCTCTTTATTAAACCGTTAATAACCGTATTATTATAAAATATATGAACATGTCGTGTAATTGTTTTGTAAGATCCAAAATCTAAGTGAAAAGTCATGAGGACAGCAGGGATTTCCCTCCACTCACAGAATTCCCACCGTGGTTTCACCCCACTGTTAGTCCTACTGTCCTGTCGCACTTTCAGAGGTGGACGTGTTAATGTCCTCTGACAGCCACCCTGCTGTCCATCTGTCTCATCTCGTCTCTTCTCCTTCATCAGAAGACTTGACTCAGTTGAAATGCTTTTGTTGGACTGTGACAGTAAAGACAGGACTCATGACACCTTTAATTAGAGCTCCTAACACGTCTCCACGGGGGTCCTGATTCATTCTGAAGGAGGTTTTCCAGCCAATCTGAGAGAAAATGTTCATTTGTTTGCCATGTTTGCTCAGCCTGACATGTGGCACTGCAAAATGTTGCCAGGTTTGGGTTAATCCGCATATTAAACAGCTTAAGGGGCACCTCGCCATGAAGGAGAACTGCATGCTGGGTATCTTAATGTTGCCCTGCCAGAGGGATCCATCTGGTTCAAAATATCAACCCTATGACTTATTAACAAGCTCAGGTCTCAGGAGGTGCTCCATCTGTGTGCCACCTGTATGAAATCCCCACAGCTACTGACATTTAATGTAAGACATCATCTCAGTTTGTTTCAGGGATTTAAACAAGGCCAGATTGTGCTTCTTCTTTTATTTTCTCCAACACCTCCACCCCTCTTTCTGTTTTCTTTTGTTTATCTGAGATGGATGGACTGATACAAACTGTCTGTAATGTGAATTTGCACAAACACGCTTTTAAAAAAGGTTCCAGAGTCTATTATTTATTATTTCCGTGTGTTTTTGATAAAAAGGAGCTTTTGTTCTTTTGTTGTTGATCATTTGCAACACAGATGTGTTTAGAAAAACTTTGCACAGAGAAATAGCATGAAGATGTTTACTTACTCATTTTATTCAGCATTTAGTTTCTGTTTCATTATGTTGCAAAAAAACCTGATAAAATAATAATCATTACAAGTCGGGTTAGAGATGGAGTCAAGTCAAGATTCTGTTTTCATAATTAAGTAGAAAGTAACTAAAGATACTTATTGAACTTTGACATTTTGTCCAGAAAGGGAAGCTGGAAACATGGAGACGTGTTAATCATCTTACTGCTTTGAATTTTAAGGTGTTTTTAGCATCTCAGGAATTGATCAAATGTGTTGCATCACTTTGAAAGGACTCATCTACATTTTGTAACATCTGTGTGTGTTTATCAGTCTGTCGTCCATTTGGACAGCTGGGACAGTGTCTTACAGGTTCTCAAAATACAATAAAAATCTTTGCAAAGACCCAACTAAATGTCCCCTACCTGGACAGTTCAGGGAGGATTTGTCAGGTCATTTGAGGTACTAACACTGTTAAACATAATACATCTAATCAAAGAAAAGTCTAATTTCCCATCAGGAAAGATGTTTCTCCAAACTTCATGTGGTTGTAGCATCAGGAAGAAGTTTAACATAACATGTTGAAACTAAAATAGTTCTATATTTAGACTTTTTCTACTTTCTTCTCAGTAATACATAGAAATGTTTGAGTCAACAGTCGTGCTGGAGGAAGTAAAACAGCCGAAATATCCAGTTTCTTCACCAGCTAACTTTAATTCACTGGTTAACACTGTGATTGTGATGTTTCCAGCACTGCGGAGGACGTCTTACTGACTCTTACTGAAAACGTCCTTCATGCTGAAGCTGCTGAAATGCTCATTTCCTCTTGACATCTGCTGCTCATTCTCCTGCTCTTAGTCAGAGAAGATCATCTTCAGACACAATGGGTGATTCAATCAGCTGTCATTATTGTGCAGCGCATGTGCTAACTGACTTTGTGTCATTTCATTATCAAATTGACATGCTTACACGGGGCAGCATGTGTCGGCCCATCCACTGGACAGATTAGCTCTGCTTTGGAAAGCTGTCATTGTTGCCGGGCAGATAGACGGAGGAGCAACGCTCTTCACACCAACTTCAGGAGATTAAACTAAATTTTTTTCTATAGATTTCAAATTGAATGATTAATTGACAACAGTACAAGTTTTCTTTTGTTCTAGGCAGATGAAAATATGCAACATGTTTATCAAGATATCCCTCATCCTGGGAGCGGTGCTAAATATTTTTATTGTTCATCATGTAAATATGTATATTAAATGAGTTTATTAAAGTTTGTCCTGAGTTGGTGTGATGAACAGACTAGCGTTTCTCAGCAGAAGAACAACAGCTCCATCTACTGGGACAAGATTTGCTGCTGCAGTTGAGTCCAGTCCTGGTCTACCAGGTCCACTATCCTGGATGTTTATACTTATTTACCTGCTCATCCACTCTTTATTTAATGTTTTTATTACCTGTGCAGCATTTCCTCAAGTTCTATAGAAGCTGTGTTTGATCAGAGAAACATCTAAAACATGCAGTACTGTGGCTCTCCAGGATACCATTGATCAGAAGCTTTTATAAATTCAGAATAAATGTATTTAGATACCAAATTAAAGAACACAGGATCACCAGGTGGCTGTTTGTCTCTCCTCCATGATAAAAATCATCCCATCCACAACCTAACATGCATATTTCTGGTCTGTTGGAGGAAGCTGGAGTCCCTATATGGAAAACACACACATGCATGATTATTCTGAATAAAACAAAAATAAAAATATTATGTGTGAGGTTTTGCTGTGATATGTTTTAGTTCCTTAAACTTATTTTTTATCATGTAATATTTTTACGATCAGTTTCATTTCAGTTTTTGAACTTGTGTCTTGATTCAGATTTCTTTCAGTTTCCCATTCAAGCAGTTTCACACTCCTGTCATTCATCCACTCATCAATTCACCTGGTTCTCACCTGCCCAGTTTATTAAGATTACTTATATTCCCAATATTCTTTCAGTTATAAGATTACACAGCTAACATCTCTTTTTTTTAATGTTCCTCATCGTCACCAAGTATGGCTTCTTGCAATATCAGAATACTCAGAAATATAACTTCCCAGGAACAACAACTAATGGCACAATGAATGTGTTAGTTTCCATTCAGGAGTTTATGCTGACAAAATACAGAACATTTTTAAAGGACAGAACTGTATATTGTACACAACATTTGAGCAGGAAGGAAGAAACCAGGGAAGAAAAAGAGCACAAGTCTGTAATCCTTTGAGTTCAGTCACCAGGAAGAAACTGAAAAGAGACAAAAGAGCAGCAGTGTGGTGTTGAGAGATTTTGTGGAGCAGCTTCCATTAATTTCACAGCTTTCAGTCGTCCAGCAGCAGCAGACTGCACAGTCCAACGGGAGCAGTGGATGATTTATTGAAGGAAAGCAGGAAACCACTGACCTCGTGAAAAACATGTTTCAGATGCAGGTGTTGTTGTTTTGTGTGTGTGTGTGTGTGTGTGTGTGTGTGTGTGTGTGTGTGTGTGTGTGTGTGTGTGTGTGTGTGTGTGTGTGTATGTGTGAGAGAGAGCTTCACAGTACTCATCTGGAACAACCTGCTGTTTGCAAAGTTGAATAACACCAGGATAATAATTAATAATAAGTGAATTATTGGCCTTAAAGGAAATTTATTACATTAGTTTTACATTTAAGAAAACCATTATTTAAAATTTTAAATTAACATTGACAAGAATTTAAAAACTGTTTAAATTTAAAACACTGAATATTGAAATCACTTCTAAAGAACTACATTTTACAGAGACTCAGTAAACGCACCTTATCATGGGTGAGATTTGTACTAGTAAACTTGCAGGATTTCACAGCCAGATTTTCACATGATGATTACAATGTGAACAATATGTTGGAGTTCAGGATGAGTTTCAGAAAAAGGGATAAAATCAGACTAAACCTGGAGCTGTACCAACTCTACACAGTCCTACTTGTACTAGACAACAGGATGTACACGGTTAAAACACATATTGTTTTTTACAAGGTTTACTGCTTCAGTGTTTTTAGAACTTTGAATTGTCTATTGAAGTTTATTTATAAGTCCCAAAGGTTTTTATTGACAGATACATCACGTTCATGAAAAGACTCAATATTTGCAGAGTCAGTTCTTCCTTTTTCTGCAGTTCACCCTGCTGTCAATCAACTTTTGGGCAAAATCCTGACTGATGGAGGGAATTCGTTCTTTCATCATCACTGATTTAAAGCTGGAGTTGGTAATGTTCGAGAGCTAGCAAGATTTAAAACTAGCAGCTCCTCTAAACCCCTCCCCCTTCCCACCATGGACTTGCTTCAAGCCGCGCCCCCCCCACCCTGCCGGCAGAACTCAGCAGGGTACTCAGCTTTACCAATGTTGACTCTCGTTTGTCCTCTCGTTTTATCCAGAGCTTTTCTCGTAGCAGCTTTTTCTGCCTCTGACTTTCTTTTTTTGGCAGTTTAGCGGGGCGATGATTGGTTCTGATTGGTTCCTCTCCTCTTCCTGGAAATGACCAATCACCGCCATCCGGTGCGGATGACCGTGGTTGGTCAGAGTTATTGTAGGCTTGCAGGTCTCAGAGAGGTCTGATTTTTTTCGCTCCTTTTTATGAATACACAATGCATTGACTAGTCTCAGTATGGAAGGACCTTTTCACCCAGTATAAAAAAAGTGTTTCTGAACAGGATTACCAACTCCAGCTTTAAGTTTGTCAGAATTACTAAGTTTTTATTTGTCCGCTCATCTTTTGAGGATTGACCACAAGTTTTGAATTAAATTAGGGTCTGGGGAGTTTCCTGGACATGGACCCAAAATATCAATGTTTAATTCTCTGAACCACTGAGTTATCACTTTGTCCTGATGACCCGGAGCTCCATCATGCTGGAAAAGGTTCTTCACCAAACTGCTCTTGTTCTTGGATGGAAGTTGCTGTTGGAGGATATTTTGGTAATATTCTTTATTCATGGCTGTGTTTTTTGACCAAACTGTGAACGAGCCTGATCCCTGGATGAACAGCAGCTTCATACAAGGAACAAAGAGGTTTATTGTTGTTATACAGAAGCACAACAAAATTAATTGGAGACATATATTCACTCTCACAGCCACCTGGGGCGCCAGATGAGAGTATAAGATACACATACATATACTGTATATGCACATATAAACTTAAATGCAGAACCAGAAAGAGCGACATTAGGATGATTAGGACTAAAAAAATCCTCTCATCTGTGATTGAAAAAAAAGCCTCAGCAGGGAATAAACGAGACATGTCGAGAACTTTTATAGGGATGTGAAGTGCGATCAGTGTGTGTATGCAGAGAAGAGTCAAGTACACCATCTCTGGGCCAGAACCGATGTTATGTCTGTCCTCAGTCTGTTGGCGTCCAGTGGACAGGGGAAGGGGGGGGGCTGTGCACCTCAGCACTCACTGCTCCAGGGAAATTTAGTGCCTTGGCCTTGAGGCCAGCCGAAACAAAAATAAAGGTGATTAGATCGAAGCCGAAGAATTTCATCAGCTTCTGTCCATATGGTACACTTTTGTGAAAAGGTCCAAAACAGCCAAATTTTTGCCAAATTGCTTAGTAATGCTGCCAATAATCAATGTAGGGAACACTTATTATGAATGTTTACCTCTTTATTACATTATTACTCAGGGCACCACCTTCTTGGGAAGGAATTAAATATTAGAATATTTAATCGAATTATTTCAATCTCATGTACTGAGGTCGCTTTGTCCGGTCCAGTCAGGGACTCAAATCACACATAAAAACTCACTGAATCGGCCAATTAAAATTAAGGTGAATATTTATTGAACAACAAGTAAGACAGACCAATAAACAAACAAACAAATAAACGAACTAAAATATCTAATGAAATCAACGATGTATGACGCTACGAACCGGAAATGGCATCAGACTTAGTCTGGCACTGGCACTGGCACTTTCAAGGCACTGTGAAGTGATTACTATATAAAAACACTTACTTATCCACTCTTTGTGAAAACTACAACTACTATCAATTTTATCTTTTAACAAGAATTAACAAACAGCATTTTCCTATTCTAATAACATAATTATACATATACATAAATATTTATTTCTGAGTAATAAAGAAGGGATTCACATGTTAATTAAACATAACATAATAAAACCTGTAACATGGTTAAACAAGGCATTGTTTAGATCATTTTAAAGCTAATCTAGATTACATTGCTCTTTATAGCAACTTACTGAAGAGAGTAATTTAAACACATTTCATTTTATTTACTAAACAATGTATCACTAATTAGGTGTGGAGAGGAATTTGGCTTAACAGTTATCGATCAGTTTAACACATCTGTAATTTACTTTCTTATTATCAGAATTTCACTGAATATAGTTTTCAACTTAACAATTCATTTTATAACACAATATGTCACTTAGTTAAACTGGGTGAACATTACTTCAGAGCAAAGATAATGGTTTATACCGTCCCTGTAAAGAAAAGTTTGATTGTATTAAATGTGTGATCACATTTAACAGAGTTTCTGTGTGCTGAAGTCTCTAGGGGCTCAAAGAGGAGGGGGGAGGGGTGCTGTTCACTTCACCATCCGAAAACCAGAGGGTCAATTAGGTCTCAGGGCACATAAAACTCCAACATGTGTTCATAGTTCCTTTGAACTAGCCTGGTGGTGCCAGACAGAGATATCATTCAGGTATTTGTTGATCAGATAATGAGACAGAGAATTTTTCTCAGAGTTGTATTTTAAAGTAGGGAGTCTGGTCTTTGAAACTTTAATGGTTAAACATAGAAATGTTTATCCTTTCTCACCAGCAGATGTTCAAGGGAAGTTGGTTTAAACAAACATCCAAGCACATATCTTAAATTATCTCGGCAGGGTGTGTGGGCTTCAAAGAAGCTTTCAGACCAGAATCGAATTAGAGACTTCTTTTACAGTGGGGAGTCTGACTTGACGTTGGTATCGCTTGGTATCCAGTTGTAAAAGTGTCGAAAGTGACAGAAACCATTCACAAAAGCGGTGCCTCTTGATCCTTCGTTGCTCTTCGGAATGTGAGTGTGTGTGTGAAGAGAACATTTTCACACCACAGAAAGAGTCACTGATACACACGATCTTCTTTAATTTAATAAATCAGAAATGAGGCTGTTGATGCATCTTACATCAATCAATCACTTCTCCACACTGAGCCGAAACTGCAACTTCTCCAAGGTGGCACCATTCCTTCCATTTAGATCCAGCAGCGCAGCTAGTTTACGGTTCAGCTCCAGCACCCCGTCAGACAGCTTGCTGTCTCAAACTTTGCATTCCCTGTCCCGTTGGAGACTCACAGCCAGCTGATCGTGGTACTGCTCCGAGACCGCATCCAGTTTGTGATCCAGTTCTCCTAATCTTTTAGTCCAAGTGTTGCCAGTAGCAGCCCATCCAATCCATAACTTTAGAATTTGTAGATACATCAGGTAACCACCAGTGCTGATCAGCAGGTACCTCACGATCTGTAGACCAATATTAAACATCCTCCACGTCTTCTACTTCCAGAGCAGACAGGCATACCATCTTCCACTCGCCCCAGGAATCCATGGTAAACCCAGCTGGCTGTGTCGAGTCCAGTGCGCTGAGTGACCACGAAGCCAGATCCATTTTTATAAATTTCCAGTTCGTAGCAGACAGTACAGATGGCAGAGACACGAGACAAAAGCAGGAACGCGGGGGGTTGAAGAAGATGAGGGAGCAGCTGCGAAATGCGACCGTCCTCGACAAGAGCAAGAGCAGAAAGACATGAATGATCTCAGGATGTTTTACTGTTGTATGATGAACAATATTTATATCATTCTCAACCGCAGCTCGTCTACTGAAGTCTCACAAGAGTCTGAAACTCACAAACTTTCTGTAGCCGGGGACTTGGTCACTTATATATCACATATGTACATAATATATCAGGAGATACAGTGTCTTCTATAGGAAGGAATCTACATCCAATATGAGTGTATGAGGTGAGTATCACATCCGTACGTTCTGTTGGTGTTTGCAGCATCTCCTCTCGTTCATTCAGCATCAACGTGTTTTACTGCATAAAGTGTTTTAAGAGCTTAAAATATATTAAAATAACCTCATGTGATTCCTGCTTTGTGAATTCTCATCTTTTCAGGTTCTGGATAATCGAGGTAGAATCACTATATTATAACAACTCATTTTATTTAAAAATTGAAGTTTTCACAAATACAATGAAATAAAAGTCTGTTTGCAGAATATGAAGTATTATCAACAACATACATGAAATACACACAGAAAGTCAGCATCATATTCATTCTTTCACCTCCAGCTCTCATCTTCAAGTGAGGGACATTCTGTCTGGCTGCAGGTTCAATCTGTCTGTCTATTCTATCTGTGGACTGACTGATTCAAAGTTGATTTAAAATTCCTCCTGATGGACTTTTTCCCTACTTGCTACCATGTTTTCACTGCCTGGGGTGAATGTGTTCCACCATTCCTCCATCACTTCCAGAACTGTTATAGTCGCACCTCATTTTTGAGTCAATGTGGTTACATGCTTAAAATGAGAATTCAACATTTAGCTCTAAAAAAAGTTATTACCTTCAAGATGCACCTTAAACTTGTATTAATATCAGTCTCATATGTAAAAAATAAGATACAAAGATCTTTTTTTTTGTTTAATTGAGTCTGTTTCAGTATTTCACAAAAAATTTCATATGGCAAAGAATTAAACACAAACACACATTGTTTATTGGGAAAAAGGTGACATTACTACAAGAATAAAATCTGGATTGTCATAAAGATTATTCAGTATTTGCAGATGTTTCATGGTATGTGTTATTAAAACTACAGCAGTTTCTACACTATCATTTTTGTCATTTTCACAATTTTAGTGAGTGAAAATTCCAAACGTCTTTGTGAAATGTCATGAAACGCCATGCTGTGCGATCACTGTCTTAAAACTTGGTCTCAAAGCTCTTTTCCTCTGAGAAGGATTTCCCAAAGACAGTCATGGTTTTAAAGACCTCTGAGATTTCCAGCAGGGTCTTTCCTTTAGTCTCAGGCAGAAAGAAGAAGGTATAAATGCTGCCCACCAGACACACACAGCCAAACAGCATGAAGCAGAACGAACCCAGAGCAGTCTGTGATAAGAAAATAGATTTAAATCCATGATCACAGTGTAACACAGCAATGTGAAAACATGTTGATTGGGCTCACAATGATAAATGGAAAGATAAACCCCATGACTGCCATCATGGACCAGCGCTGCAGCCCCACCAGCACAAAAGCTGCTGCTCGATCAGACTGAACGAATAATTCGCTGTTGAGTGCAAGTGTAGCTGCTCCTGCAAAACCAAAGAAGGGGTTGGATTCATTTACCTTTAGTTAACACTGAGCTCCAGCTGCATGTGTAAACTCACATACCAGGACCTCCACGAAAGAAGACGATGAAGAGGATGATGAGCGCAGCAGTAACATACAGAAGCCAGTCGCCTAAATCCTGCAGGGATGACAACGTTTGGTTAAAACTAGCTCCAAAAGCCATCATTTGCTTTTGCTAATAAAGTTTTTTAAGTAACGGATAAAAAGTTGACTCATTAAAAGCAGTTTGTGAAACTGGGAGATTACTCTTCTTAATACCTGGAAATTTCTTGTGGAGTCCCATATGGGGCGCCAAGTGTAAAATTTTCATCCTTTAGTGGAAATAGACTTTTTTTGTTGACTCTCAAAGATATGCAAATTAACTAAGCCCTCTAACTACTCTCGGCACACCTACAACACCTACAACCTTCTCCGTTGCATTGATCTTCTTCTCTCACAGAAACGCTTCCTCTTTGAGAACATTTAGCTTACACATTTAGATTTAGATTTAAGATTTAACATTTAGATTTAAAAATTTAGATATAATATTTAGATTTTGATTTTTTAAAGATGTGTGCAATACAGACATGTTGGTATATGATGATTTTAGACACACTTTCTGCTTAAATGTGATGAAATTGTGTTAAATGTGGGAAAAGTAAGCTGAATATGAAAAAAATCTATTTCCACTAAATAACAAGAATTTTACACTTGGCGTCCCATAGAACTGCAGGATTTGGATTTGACAACAAGGTCTAATTCTCACATACTGTAGCTTTAAGGATCATTCATACAAGAACATACAAATATGTATTTTTTGGAGTCCAAATTTCTAAAATTCAAAGATCTGGTGGATTTACAGACTGTTTAAGTTTCATATAGGGCAAAGTGAAACGATTTACCACAAAATATACAAAGGTTATTTACTCAGAGGGAAGGAGGGTGCTGAGAGGAAAACACAATTTTATGTTACCACTGGTACACAGCAGGAAGAGAAGTGTTTGTGTTTGGACACAACAGGTGAAACTGTAGAATAACTTAGATGAGAAGCTCAAAGATATAAAATATAAAAACAATTAGGAAATGATTTAAAGAAATAAGTTTTCATTGTTATAAAAATGAAGGACAATGAATTGATATTGATAATTGTAATAATCGTGTGAATTTATATCTGGTTGTGTTTTGTAAAAAGTGGATATAGCTAAAGGATGGAAATTATTGTCTTAACATATTGAAAGAGGGGGTGTGAATTACTAAGTGTTAAACTTCATCCCACTCCTTTTCAAGCAGCAGTGAATTCTTTTTGTTTGACAACACGATTGAGTTTTTTTTTATTTTCGTCTTATGTTGTACACTATTTTACATTATGGGCTTGATACTAAACTAAAAATAAATGTTGTTATTAGATACTCTAATTCTAGGTAATAAAAATAATAAGATGTAGCTAAAATGCTGTGATGTGTGAAGTTCCTGAGGTGGTGCCATTATGAAATGGAAGTCCAAAAAAAATCAAAAGCATTTGGTTACAACCATTATTGATGCAAACATCTATCCAAAATGTCTTCAACTGATTGAAGGTTTAACATCTGGAATCTACTCATTTATTCTGCCTCAATCAAATGCAAAAGTGAAACTGAATTCAAATTTGGCTCTGCGTGAATTTTGATCTTTTTAACTGTGTTCACTTGTTTACATTCAAGTTGAGAGTGACGGTCACCAACATCCAGCATGCAGCCATCACACTATAGCCTCCCCAGAACAGCAGCCTCCTCCCTGCGTGCTCGATCAGAAGACCCTGAAAGGAAGGAAAGTGTCACTAAAAACAAGCTAGAACATAAATGGAGCCCAGTAAGTCAGGCTGTATAAGTATAATTAATTATTGTGTACTGGGTTGTCACTGTAACATATAACACTGGCAGGTTTTTTTCTAAACACACACTGATACACCTTCTAAGTGTTTCTGTTCTTTGTGCAGCACCATGATTATGAGAATCTAAGTGAATATGGTGGATTAAAGATCAGGCATTGAGGTGTAGACTCCAGGTTGGCTCACACAGAAGACAGAGGTGAGGATTTCAGATACTCCAAGACCCAGAGTGATGTACCGGATCTTGTCTTGTGGTATGCCTGTCTTCAGGAAGATGTCGTAAGAGAAGTTTCCAATCTGGGGAGGAAGAAGGTACAAGGTACAGGTACAGGTGTAAAGAAACATCAGTTCCTGGTGTGGACATGCTGAAGATGCTCCAATGGAAAGTTGGTTTGTCTACAGACAAAATATTCTCACACTGAAGCTAGATCATTGTCCTTTTCCATCAGTTTTTTCACACATTTGGTGGCTTTTCTTCATGCACATGGATTTTGTGAAGCATTAATTAAGAATGGTAAAGCAATAACAGCAAACTCAATATAATTCTACGATTCCCATTATCAAGAAATAAAAGAAAGTTGTGTATAAAATATTTCCTTTAATAATCCCTCTTGAGGACATTACATCCCTGTATTGGACCCATCCTCATCCATGAGGTGAGGAGCAGAGGGCGGGTTCAGTATCTTGTCTAAGAATACTTTGACTTGTAGCCTGAAGCGACGATGCCGGAGATCGAACCCTGCTCCTTCGATCAAGGTATGATCTCCCTCCCCCACTAGACTATGGCCGCCTGCTAAAAGAGATCAAAGTTGAAGCTGGCGATTGTTACAACCGAAGAAACTGAAAACCAATCAGTAGATTGTTGCTGTGAACTTGTTTTTCATTTATTCTGTCTTTATTTGTCTTCATTTGCTCTACAACCAAATCAAATTTATGAAATTGACGTTAAGAAAACAATATGTTTCTAAACTTTTACAGCAGAAAATGTTTGATGAAATGTTCCAACAACCATGGTAACATGACCCATGACGTTTATGCCATGTTACAATGTTATGTGACAGTTTAAAGAGTTTCTGGCTCACCACCAATGGGCCTGACAAAGAGTTACAGCTGTAGATGGTGAACATGGTGATGAGCTGCCACCGGACACGCCTCGCCTTCAGCAGCTGCAGGGGACTCTTTCGAGGAACCACTTGAAGTGCCACCTGCTCTGCCAACATCTCGTCCATTTCCTGTAAGTAGTCACCTTTTCCCCACAGACTCTGGAGCGCTGAGAAAAACAACATATAGCTAACCCACAATAAATGAAAAGAAATGGTAAATGTCCTGTATTTGTATAGTGTTTTCTAGTCATTCAGACCACTCAAAGCGCTTTAACACGACAAGTTTTACATTTACCCATTCACACAACCCGATATGTAAACCGGGGGGAAGGGGGAGGGGCTAACACTCATACAACCCGATACGCAGATCGGGGGGCAACATGGGGATCAGTGTCTTGCCCAAGGACACTTCGACATGTGGCGGTGGAAGCCGGGATCGATCCACCAACCTTCAAATTGGAGGACGACCGCTCTAACCACTGAGCCACAGCCGCCCAAATAAAACATTAGCAGTAGCTCCAGTGATTTAAATGACTGCTGACCTCTTTCACATGCCTTCTCATCTCCTTTTTCTATGAATAAATATCTGGGAGCGTCAGGAAGAAATGGCAGAGACACAAGCTGAACCACTGAGAAAAGCACAGGGACAGAGAGGACAACGTTCCACAGGTCCTGACGACCAAGGAGCTCGCTGAAAAACAATATTTGAAGGTGCAATTTACTTTCACTCCTTATTTAATTATTATCTTGCTGTGTAAGGTGCATTTTATATAGCACCAGTAATTAATTAACTGTTGTTTTAAACTAACTAACCTTAATCCAAGCACCTGTCCAGAGAGTTTGCCAAGCGAAATAAACGTGGCAAAGGTGAGAGTCACTGAGCCTCTGATCTTTCTCGGTGAAATCTCCCCAAGAAACATTAAATGAAGACTTCCTCCTAAACCTGCATCATGACATACAACAACTCATAAGTCAAATGTTTCATATTTATTTAAATATTTAAGGAGTAAAACTTTTTGGATTTTTATGAATCTGTAGAAGATGGTACCTTACCTGATGCGTAGCCGTATAAGATCCTTGAGACGATGATCATTTCGAATGATTTGGCCCGCTTGCTTGTGAACATGATCCCCGCCGCAATAATAGATATGAAGCTGTTGCAGATTATTGCCTTTTTTCTGGTGGGGAAACACATATCAACTCAGATTTTTAAATTCTGTAATGCAGAATGTTTGATATTGTGGCGGACCACCAGGGGGCTTCCACTTACACCCAGACAATGGGATGTTTATATTCAAAATTGTGTACGTTGGTTTTGGCGCGAATCTGTTAAGTGTTCTGACTTACGATTTCTCTGTTGTCGAGCTGTAGTTGAGTAAACATTCTGATCACTGTCATGTTTTTAACGGTTTGTTTAGAACGCCAAGGTTGACCCAAACTCCAAACACACACAGAAACCAGGGAATCAGGTGCAGTGATTTTAATATATACAGTCCTCTTCATCCACCTGTTCCTCCGATAGCTCCCAGCTTCCGTGCGGGCTGTCCTCGCCAACTCCCAGCTGCTGCAGAAGCAAGACTACAGCTGGCTCACAGAAGAAGCCGACCGTGTCCTCCTGGCCACCAAGAGTTTCACGGTGGCTGCGATCACTGCGCGGAGACGCCGGGGTACGCCCCTCTGTTTCTACCACCAGCGGTTTGGCGCCAAAGCCTGGCGTTGCCTCCCACCTTGCAGTTTCCAGCTGCCGGGAAACGACCCAGCCGTTGGCGACAGGGAAAGGCTGCTTTTCATCGAGGGCTCCCGTACGGGAAGACGTTTTCTGTGTGAGGTGAGGGGTGCTGCAATAGTGCTGAAACCTTTTATAAACCGGTGGTAAAAGTTGGCAAAACCTAAAAACCTCTGGAGTTCCTTGCGAGACTTGGGTGTGGGCCACTCTTCCACAGCCTTGGTCTTTACGGGATCAGGTCGGATGTGTCCTCCTTTCAAGATGAAACCTAAAAATGTGACAGGTGCATGGAACTCATATTTTTCTGTACAGTAATCAAGTCTAGAAGTAATAAATACATGAACTAAGGTTTCTGCATCTCTTTGATCCAAAATGCTCCTAATTTTAGCAACATTACGCAGGTGGAAGTAGGTCGTCATGGTAACATGTTTTATATGAGAACTAAAGGACATGTCCTGGTCAAAGATAACACCCAGGTTCTTTACCTTCTTGTTGGAGGATAAATTAATGCCATCCAACGTTGATGACTGACTACACAACTTGTTCCTAAGATTCTCAGGCCCAAAAGTCACAACCTCTGTCTTGCCCATGTGTTGATTCATCCTTGGGCAAGATGCTGAACCCCAAACTGCCTCCTGGGCTCCATGACACGGGTAGCCCTCTGCTCCCTTGGGATGGGTTAAATGTAGAAGTGAATTTCTCCATTGTGAGATAAATAAAGTTGAATTTTTTTTTTTTTGTAATCGATACAAGGGTGGAGAGTCTTATCTTTCTTTTCTACAAAAAGAAACCAGCTCTGAGAGGAGACAAAGAGGCACGGATTTATTTATGTACTCCTCCATAGCTTCTCTTTCGTTGCGGGCAAGACTGAACAACTGTCCAGAGGGGAGCGGAGCTCCTGGCAGCAAATCAATAGCACAGTTGTAGGGACGGTGCGGAGGAAGAGACAGTGCTTGTTCTTTACTAAAAACTTGGCCTAGGTCATGATAACAAGGCGAAACCTTTGACAGATAAGGTGGGGTCGCCATGGACCCTTTACCTGGGACACCAACTGGAAGTGCAGATTTTAGCCACTGGTTGTGGCAGAACTCATTCCAGGCAGAGATCTGATGATTGGTCCAATTCAGATGGGGATTATGGAGGTTGAGCCAGGGATATCCAAGGATGACGGGAGCTTCTGCGGACGGAAAGATGAGAAATTGTAACTGTTTAATATGATCACCAGACACCGTGAGAAAAGCTGGTTCTGTGATGTACTGAATGGTGGACATAGCACTGCCATCGAGAGCATTTACTTTGATAGGAAGTTCCAGTCTGTTAAACTTTAAACCACATTCTTTGGCCAGGTCGGGATGAATAAGGTTTTGCTTAGATCCAGAATCAATAAAAAGCCCAACATGGTATAGCTTCAGAGTGAGGCTTCTGTACAGATGCAGGGACAGTTAAGCGGAGTTTACTATGATCTTGGCCCGTCGTGACCCCCACACTCACTGACTGGCCTGTTTTTTTGGCTTCAGTGGACAATGATGTACCTTGTGAGTGGGGGCAGCACAGTACAAACAAAGGCCAGCAGCTATACGATGCTGTCATTCCTGCTGGGTCAGGCGCGCTCTCCCAATTTGCATGGGTTCGGGAGAAGAAGATCATTCCATCGGCTGGCGCCGTCTAGTGACTGGTGTCGGGCTTACCGCTTGGGATGACGAGGAGGTTGGAACCCGGTGTCGCTCGCGGGTCCGGTTGTCCAGGCGGATAGCGAGCTTAATCAGTCCATCCAGGGTCTTGGGCTCATCGCGGCTGGCGACGTCATCTTGCATGGTTTCTGTTAAGGAGTTATGAAAAACACTTCTAACAGTGGAGTCTGTCCAATCAGTACGTGCCGCTAGTGTGCGAAACTCGACGACGAACTCCGTCATGGGCAAACCACCAGGGCGGAGAGCGAGCAGTGCCCGCATGGCGTCCTCCTGGGTACCTCCTTCAGAGAACGTGAGCTCAAAAGCCTCCAGAAATTCTGCATAGGGAGTTAATTCAATAGGGTTAGTTTCAACGAACGCCTCTGCCCACCTTAAGGCCTTGTCCCGGAGCCATCCGATAATGTAGGAAGTCTTACTGGCGTCAGATCTGAAGGAGAGAGGAGCTCTGTTGAACACAATACGACATTGCATGAGAAATCCTTTACAGTTCTGTCTATTTCCATCAAAAGGTGCGGGATCCAGGATATCCACTTCACGGTGCGCAGAAGTCTGGAGGGGCGAGCTGCTGGGAACATGAGCAGCGAGGTCTGTGAGCTGATGGCTGAGACTTTGAATATCTGCGGAGATAGCTGCTTGATTTTCAACGATCTCTGACATGAATTTATCATGTTTCCCCAGCAGGACCCCCTGCTGGGCGAGCGCGGTCTGAAGCTGGGTCTGAGAGTTCATTTGGTCAGTTTGTTTTGTCATGCCTGAAGGTTTGTATAGAACTCTAATGTTAACCCAGACTTCAGACCAACACACAGGAGACGGAGATCAGTGTATTTACAGTGCAGATTATCCAAAACATTAAAGGGAAATGTGCAAGAGTCTGGAGGTCCAGAACTGGAACGGCTTGGGAGGAGATCTGGCAGTGGAGGAGAAACAGGTTAGTAATAACTTTTAATATCCAAATGGGTAGTTGTGCTGGCTGCGGTGCGTGGGGGAATGTGCTCACAGAACTTTCTGGGTTGTGGATGCAGAGAGGGCATGGAGGAGGACTGAGGAGCCAGCAGAGGTGGTGGTGTGTTTTCAGGAAGTGATGAGGTAGCAGGCAATCCAAGGTTGATAAGTGAAATCTAGATACGAAGGTGAGGCAGGGGTGACTGTCTGTATTGATAGACTTAAACCTGCTTATTATCTAAAAGATGATAAGGTGGAAACAGCCCAGGCTCCTCGTAGAGGACGACCTCCCTCCACAGTACTCATAGACTGCTGTCCTCCTTCCAGAGTCTCTCATCAGCCATCAGAGCCCGGCTCATCCTCAACCACCCCCTCGTGGTCCTCGACCCCGCCTTCAGGCTTTCCGGACCGGTTCTGCAGGTTCCAGGTTCAGCCATTCCGGCCATTTGCTCAAGCCACCGGGGGTTTTCCATTCACACCCAGACAATGGGATGTTTATATTCAAAATTGTGTACGTTGGGTTTTGGCGCGAATCTGTTAAGTGTTCTGACTTACGATTGCTCTGTTGTCGAGTTGGAGTTGAGTAAACATTCTGATCACATCCAGTCCTCTGTGTCGTCCTTTTTACTCCTCCACAATATATTTTTTAACGATATCTTCTTCTGTAAAAGGATTAGTGCTGATTGAGTCCTAATAATTGGCATTTATATCGATGGTCTCTGTCTGTGTTCATTGTTCAAATGTAAATAATAAGATCCTACTTATTGCCAAAAATAATCAAAAAATTAATGCATAGCTAATTTTACTAAAATGTATTTCTATGTTTATCATTATTCAATTAGCAGTTCTGCTTTTAAAGGAAGAATTTTCTGACTTTTACTTCAATTCTTTTAATTTTATAGTGATACTTTACAGACATAAATTCAATGTACATCAACTAGTCTGGAGTTATAGCCAATCATATACAAATAGTTCAATCCAAGTGTGATCATCTAATGTAGTTTGAGGGAAGATGAAAAGTTTTCTATCTAAGGAACCAGCTGATTGTGTTGAATCATCAATTTGACATAATTCTCCATCCTGAGATGCATGAACTGGAGACAGTGGAAAGGAACGACTCCCTTTTAACAGGAAGAAACCTCTAGCAGAACCAGAAGCAGGATGAGTGGTCTTCTGTTGATGTAGGTCTGAGCTGACAGGAAAGAGACACAGAAAGTTTGGGCCACTCGTCATTTTTATGGAAAGATAAACAGAGTTAGAGTTAATAGCAGCAATATACTGTAGATTGTGGAGCGTTAACAGCGTAACGACAGAAAAGTGAAGAAATGTGGTCAGTAAGTCCTCCGGCAGTAAAAGCCTTCAGCAGAATAGATAAAAGGAAAACTCAGGAGAACCCAAGCTAACCCTGACTATAGGATTGTGTAAAAAGGAAAGTTTTAAATCTATTCTTAAAAGTACACACAATGTCCTCCGCATGGATTAACAGCATTGGAACATCCTGATAATAAAGAATTACAATAATCAAGTCTAGAAGTAATAAATACATGAACTAAAGTTTCTGCATCTCTCTGATTCAAAATGCTCCTAATTTTATCAACATTACACAGGTGGAAGTAGGTCGTCATGGTAACATGTTTTATATGAGAACTAAAGGACATGTCCTGGTCAAAGATAACACCCAGGTTCTTTACCTTCTTGTTGGAGGATAAATTAATGCCATCCAACGTAGATGACTGACTACACAACTTGTTCCTAAGATTCTCAGGCCCAAAAGTCACAACCTCTGTCTTGTCTGAATTTAAAAGCAAAAAATGAGGTGTCATGTAAGTTGTTATGCCTTAAAATAATGCTTGTAAATGTAACAGCTGATAGGATTCATCAGATGTACCTGATAAATGTAACTGAGTATCATCAGCATCCCTCCATCTATTTTCTATACCCACTTGTTCCTGTTGAGGGTCTCCGTGAGCTGGTGTCTCTCTGTCATTGGGCGAGACAGGGGACACCCTGGACAGATCGCAAGTCCATCACAGGGACATGTAGGCTAACAACCAATCACAAACATCTAAGGACAGTTTAGATCGTGTGTTCATACTTTTAGTTTGTGGGAAGAAACCAGGTTCCCAGGAGAAAACCCACTCAGTCACAGGGAGAGCACACAAACTCCATGCAAGGACCACCATGTAATAATTATATCAGCATAAAAATAAAAATTTATCCTACAGTGATTCAAAATTTTAATTTAAATCTTTTGTGTTAGCCACATATGGCTTGTACCAGGCCTGTTATCCAAAATCTCTGTTGGATTGTGCATGAATAAAATGTTTCATTATTCATATGAAAGTGCATGAGGAACATGTTTACAACCTCTCCAGTTTCTAATCATCTACACAGTGGTCACCTTCTCATTGTTCTGTGTGACGCCACACCGCCATGTACCCACCTTCCAAACCAGCGCGAGAAGAATTTAACACTAACAGCACCGAAAAGGCCACCGACGGCGTACATGGAGACGATAAGGGACCAGATCATGGTGACGGTCTGAGGAGGAGGAGCCTTGTCATACCTGTCGTACCAGCTACTGTTGATGAAGTCCTGAATGAACTGCAGACATGGTCATAAACAACAGGTTTTGTCCATCATGAGACACTAAGAAAGCGATCTGTCTTACAGGTGAGGGGGAGCTCAGGTTGGTGGTGTGGTAACCAGACTGAAAGCTTCCTCCAAAGCCCAGAATGATGATGAGGAGCAGAGCTTTGCCTTGACTCTGAGGTGCAGAGAAAATAAATACAAGAATTCAAATGAATAAATAAAAAAAAACATTTTTCTAAGAAATTAATTCTTTAAAAAATACAAAAAAATACAACAACTTGTGTTTCGCATTCAGGTGAAACTTTATATTCTTAAACAAAAACAGCAGCCCAAATAAAAAAATTAAAAAAAAAACTTGCCACATTCACAAGTTTCACGAGTTTGAAAAATAACAGCGAAAGTGTCAAAGTACAATGACTCAGCTAAAATACTTTACATGACCTACTATCTAAATATGACCTGCTTCTGTAAATATAGTGAAAAATACTTCTTTTTTATTACACAAGTTATATTATTTGTGTTATATATACTGTATTCTTGTCACTAAGGGACCATAAAAACTTAAACATGGTATTAGAAAAGCTGTTGGGTCAAATTTTGACACGAACATGTTTCTCCCGCATTAAACTTTTATATGAAGGTATAAAAAATGAAAACTGATTTGTGACAAACTCAGTAAAAATAAGTAAAAACCTACCAGGTGGTGGAACAAAGTAGCCATTCTGCTTTTACTGAAACAAACCCTGCAGCACACGGACTCTACCGGGAGCCTCGGGTTGCTTATCATTAACTTTTACTAAGTAGAAATGAAGCAAACATCCTCCATTATTCCACCAATCTTCCAAAGAGTGTATAACTTTCCATTAAAGGGAGAAAAACCCACAATGTTGACTGAAATAACATGAAGCTGACAAAAGTCAGAATTTAAAAAAATGTACAAATAAATAAGATATTGCTTTCAGACTAGAGCTTCTTCGGCATAATAATAATAATAATAATAATAATAATAATAATAATAATAATAATAATTGCTATTATTATTATTATTATTATTATTATTATTATTATTATTGTTGTTGTTGTTGTTGTTGTTGTTGTTGTTATTATTATTATTATTATTATTACTATTATTATTATTATAACCTGCACATACAGAGGGGCAAAAAAGTATTTAGTCAGCCACCAATTGTGTAAGTTCTCCCACTTAAAAAGATCAGAGAGGCCTGTAATTTTCATCATAGGTATACCTCAACTATGAGAGACAAAATGAGGAAAAAAAATCCAGAAAATCACATTGTCTGATTTTTAAAGAATTTATTTGCAAATTATGGTGGAAAATAAGTATTTGGTCACCTACAAACAAGTAAGATTTCTGGCTTTCACAGACCTGTAACTTCTTTAAGAGGCTCCTCGGTCCTCCACTCGTTACCTGTATTAATGGCACCTGTGTGAACTCGTTATCAGTATAAAAGACACCTGTCCACAACCTCAAACAGTCACGCTCCAAACTCCACTATGGCCAAGACCAAAGAGCTGTCAAAGGACACCAGAAACAAAATTGTAGACCTTCACCAGGCTGGGAAGACTGAATCTGCAATAGGTAAGCAGCTTGGTGTGAAGAAATCAACTGTGGGAGCAATTATTAGAAAATGGAAGACATACAAGACCACTGATAATCTCCCTCGATCTGGGGCTCCACGCAAGATCTCACCCCGTGGGGTCAAAATGATCACAAGAACGGTGAGCAAAAATCCCAGAACCACACGGAGGGACCTAGTGAATGACCTGCAGAGAGCTGGGACCAAAGTAACAAAGGCTACCATCAGTAACACACTACGCCGCCAGGGACTCAAATCCTGCAGTGCCAGACGTGTCCCCCTGCTGAAGCCAGGACACGTCCAGGCCCGTCTGCGGTTTGCTAGAGAGCATTTGGATGATCCAGAAGAGGATTGGGAGAACATCATATGGTCAGATGAAACCAAAATAGAACTTCTTGGTAGAAACTCAACTTGTCGTGTTTGGAGGGGAAAGAATGCTGAGTTGGATCCAAAGAACACCATACCTACTGTAAAGCATGGGGGTGGAAACATCATGCTTTGGGGCTGTTTTTCTGCAAGGGGACCAGGACGACTGATCCGTGTAAAGGAAAGAATGAATGGGGCCATGTATCGTAAGATTTTGAGTGAAAACCTCCTTCCATCAGCAAGGGCATTGAAAATGAGACGTGGCTGGGTCTTTCAGCATGACAATGATCCCAAACACACCGCCCGGGCAACGAAGGAGTGGCTTCGTAAGAAGCATTTCAAGGTCCTGGAGTGGCCTAGCCAGTCTCCAGATCTCAACCCCATAGAAAATCTCTGGAGGGAGTTGAAAGTCCGTGTTGCCCAGCGTCAGCCCCAAAACATCACTGCTCTAGAGGAGATCTGCATGGAGGAATGGGCCAAAATACCAGCAACAGTGTGTGAAAACCTTGTGAAGACTTACAGAAAACATTTGACCTCTGTCATTGCCAACAAAGGCTATATAACAAAGTATTGAGATTAACTTTTGTTATTGACCAAATACTTATTTTCCACCATAATTTGCAAATAAATTCTTTAAAAATCAGACAATGTGATTTTCTGGATTTTTTTTCCTCATTTTGTCTCTCATAGTTGAGGTATACCTATGATGAAAATTACAGGCCTCTCTGATCTTTTTAAGTGGGAGAACTTACACAATTGGTGGCTGACTAAATACTTTTTTGCCCCACTGTAAATGACTGTCCCTTTGAAAATATTGAACTAAATTAAATTAATTTGTAATTAATTCATTATTAAATTAATGTATATTAATTTGGTAACATTTTGTGCACCACACTGAACATGGACCAGAGAAAACAAAGACCAGAGCTGAAGATTTCTATGTTAAAGGAAGTTAAGGCAGCTTTACAAAATCGGACTCAGTGCTGCCGCGACAGGCGCTGTGGCTAACTGCAGCCACCAGCCAAGCCGGCACGGGAGCGCGCACAGACACTTTACAGACTGTTCGTCTTCACAGCACTGCACCGGGGAGGCTAACATACTTCACGTCAGGTCTCTCCACTCTGTTATTTGATTTGATCTCATCATTTTCATACTGTATCAGGCTCTAAACACGACCTATAATGTTTTCTCACCTGGTCACAAGGAAATGAGCCATGTCAGCATCCGTTTTCACTCCCAAATGCAGCTGAAGTTCCCTCCATGAACCGAACACATATCCAATATTTATGCGGGTGTCTGCCCGGCTTCGGTCATATTTTTTTTTAGACTCACGAGATGCCGCTGATAAAGTCTTTTTTTTCTTCGTGGTGCCACTTTTTTGGGGGGTGAGAGTGGATGCAGGTCGTTTGCTGGCTGCAGAAACATCCATAAGTATACCTTCAGTGTTTGAATCCAAGTCCACGGCGGCCATGTACTTCCTGTTCAAGAGCTGTCGGCAACGCGCATGCAGCGTCAATTTACGTCACATCCCTACAACTGCGCGGGAAATTCGGACGTTGAACTGCAGCGCATTATGTAGCACACAGCGTTTCCAAGGCAACAGACATATATGCGGATGGCCTCGTTATTTTGGGTTTTTAATGCTTCATGACCCATTAGCATTGAATAAACTGGAAATGCATGTGTAGTTTTCCACAAATCTTGCCTTATGTCCCTTTAAAGATAAATATTTGTGTTACAGCAGATCTGAAGAATCTTCTGACTGAAGACATTCTGTTTTTCAGTTACAGTGTTGTGAAGAGGATGATGGGGGTTCTCCATCATCTTCTTCATTTTTACACGATTCACTCAAGAGACTTTGGATCCAGAACAGATCCAGCGTTCTTTATCAGCTCCTTTACTTCACCAACTCTGATGCTCCTCCTCTAACAGGTGACTGCAGATGTGAATCATACTCTCCACAACAGACTTAGAAAAGATCTTCAACATGTTGTGTCTCCAGTTCAGTCTGTTGTCCAGGTGAACATCAGGTATTTATATCTCCCACCAAGCCCCTACATGTTGCTGCTCATCCTAAAGCCCACAATCAACTCCTTAGTCTTCTTTATATTCTATAAGTCTGTTGTGGAGAGGATGATGACCTGTTGGGGACAGACCCTCAGAGCAGGTGATGTAAAGATGCTTAACAAACTGATTCAGGAGGCCGGTCCACAGCTAGAACCCTCTACAGGAGATCCTTCCTGTCCACAGCTAGAACCCTCTACAGGAGATCCTTCCTGTCCACAGCTAGAACCCTCTACAGGAGATCCTTCCTGTCCACAGCTAGAACCCTCTACAGGAGATCCTTCCCGTCCACAGCTAGAACCCTCTACAGGAGATCCTTCCCGTCCACAGCTAGAACCCTCTACAGGAGATCCTTCCCGTCCACAGCTAGAACCCTCTAATGAATCTGTAAAGAAACACTGAGTTACAACAACATTTCAGTTCCCTCAGGGGATTAATAAAGTATTTTTTAAATTTGAGTGGAATATAACCACAGTTTGTGCAGTGATTCTTTGTATCCAGCAGGGGGCAGTAAACGTTCTGCTCCGCTCTTTTCTTCCGTGTCTCGGGCGGAAACAACACAGGCTAGTGTTTTCCGTAGTCATCGTTGATTAGCTGCTACCTGCTAGGACTGGATACAGTCTGCTTGCAAGAAGCTTTCAGTTTGTGTGTTTATCAGTTATCTTGTGTTAAAAATGCCCCTGGAAAATCTGGAGGAGGAGGGTTTGCCCAAGAACCCGGACTTGAGGATAGCCCAGCTGAAGTTTCTGCTCACAATGGAGGGTCACCGGCAGGATGCTAAAGTGAAGACGGAGCTCATGGACGCTATCAAAGCTAACAGTGAGTTGGCCTTTTTTCTACCAGACTTCTTTTTTAGCAAAATTACCAAAAAGTCACTGTGCGAATTGTTGCACCACAAACCGAGAAGCGTAAATGTTTACGGTTATCTGAACTTGATTTCACTAAATTAGCATGCTTGCTAACACTATGAGAAACGTTATCCAGTCAAAAAAAAACACAAAACAGCTGTGTAATAACAAAATCAAATGTTATAGCAAATTAGTCTTCTATTTATGATTTTTTAAAACGTGTATATGTTTTATCTGGCTTTCGGCTGAAGAAAATTATAAATATACATTCATGATTAAATGTTTTAAGAATTTAAGAATGCTCAAATGTGAGATATTAACAATTTTCTTGAAGACTTTGCCTAAAACCTGTTTGTTTCAGATATGGCGCCTTATTATGAGGGTCTGTGTAAAGAGCTGAAGTGGCAGCTGGACACCGAGCTGCTGAGTAAAATGAAGAAGGCCAACGAAGAGGAGCTGAAGCGCCTGGATGATGTGCTGGAGGATGCAGAGAAGAATCTGGGAGAGAGTGAGATACGAGACGCTATGATGGCCAAAGCTGAATATTTAATCCGAATTGGAGACAAGGTGAGAAGTCACAGCTGTGACATGAAATATGCACCGTTACATTTGTGATTTTAATGTCTCTTATCACTCCCTCTTTATTCTTACATTTTAGTGGTTGTCTCATTTTAGAATAACAATGATTTGGTTTATAAATAAATAAAGATTGCTGTCACTTGTATTTGTCCTGTGTCTCTTTAGGAAGGTGCTCTCACAGCTTTCAGAAAAACTTATGATAAAACAGTGGCTCTGGGCCACAGATTAGACATTGTCTTCTACCTGCTAAGGATCGGCCTCTTCTACATGGACAGCGACCTCATCACACGCAACTCAGAGAAAGCCAAGAGGTATATTCTTCTACATCTTTGCATTGAAGCAGTTTCTGTAACCCTTTTGATGCTAAACAGTTTTTTTATTGTTGTCCACAGCCTGATTGAGGAGGGTGGAGACTGGGACAGGAGGAACCGTCTGAAGGTTTACCAGGGCCTGTACTGTGTGGCCATCAGGGATTTCAAACAAGCTGCTGAGCTTTTCCTTGACACAGTCTCTACTTTCACCTCCTATGAACTCATGGACTACAAAACCTTTGTTACTTACACCGTCTATGTCTGCATGATCGCTCTCCAAAGGCCCGACCTCCGTGAAAAGGTAGAACACAGTAACAGATGTTGTTTTTTTTTCCGGAAACAATCGTGTGCGGGTGCATTTTAAAAATCTGGACTCAACTTCCTGTAGGTGATAAAGGGAGCAGAGATCTTGGAGGTGCTGCACAGTTTGCCTGCTGTCCGCCAGTATCTCTTCTCGCTCTACGAGTGCCGTTACTCGGTTTTCTTTCAGTCTCTGGGTGAGTCTCGTTCATTTCCTTTAATAATTTCTGTTCGTTTTTGAATTATTTCATGTGTAGATCCTCATGTTATGGTAGGTTGGCATTCTGTATGACCTCAGTGTGAACTGTTGTGTTTCAGCCATGGTGGAGCAGGAGATGAAGAAGGACTGGCTGTTTGCCCCACACTACCGCTACTATGTAAGGGAGATGAGAATCCAAGCCTACAGCCAGCTGCTGGAATCCTACCGTTCACTCACGCTGGGGTACATGGCGGAGGCCTTTGGCGTCAGCACAGAGTTCATCGACCAGTAAGTATCGATACGTCTCATTTCTAAATCATTTAATCTGCATATTGACCGTCTAACAGAAAAGAAAAATGTATTGGAATAATCTGAAGCGTCTTTCTTTCCACAGGGAGTTGTCTCGCTTCATAGCAGCTGGCCGTCTCCACTGTAAAATTGACAAAGTTAACGAGATCGTGGAAACCAATAGGTAATGTTTCTTAAAATTCTGTGTTTTGAATATTCACTCAGTTAAATCCTAAAGTCATGTCTTGTTTCTTTCACAGACCTGATAGTAAAAACTGGCAGTACCAGGAAACCATCAAAAAGGGTGATTTGCTGCTCAACAGAGTCCAGAAATTGTCACGAGTCATTAACATGTAACTCAGACAACCATCTTTACTACAGCAAGGGAGACTTGCATTTGTTTTTTCTTCTTGGTAAATCCAAACCTGTTGTCTGATAAAGTCCCTCTTATATTGTGTACATAATAAAACCTGTTTAACTAAATTTGTTTGTTCTTTTTTGTTTGTTTCTTTGTTGACAGAAGAAGCAGAGGCAAGATTTCATATAAATAACAGTATAAATTATTTTATTTACACAAACTTGTTACAAAACAAATATACTATACAATCTTTTATTTAAATATTAATTCTAACCTATGGTTTTGTTCATGAATTACATAGCAGCCAACACAAGTCCAGCTGAAAATGATTCTGTTTACAGAAAAAAAAAACAAATCTATACACGCTTTTACATGGTAGGAACGCTGAATTATTTACGTTGTACTCCCTCACATTCCGAGTCTATTGTGGAATAAAAACCTAAATGTTTCCACATTCAGGAAACTCAAAATCTCAGTGGGGGTTTTGAGATACACAAAAAACTCAAAGATACAAATCTTTAATAAATCTGCGAGGGCTTAAACTCACGACGAGACGAACAAAATCTGGATCTTTTCTGGAAGGAAACAGTGTTTGATACTGATAGTTGAGCTCAGGTTTTACCACGTCTAGGGTTTGCAGGCAGATATGAAAACCAAACACCTAAATACTCTGAACATTCAAGTAAGGTAAAACAGCCCATTTAAATACTGTCCTCAAACAGTCTGGGTGGGAAAAGAAAAAAGAAATTCAGGCACTTCTTTTTTAATTTGAAATTTCCATCTAAAAGCTGCTGAAATAATTCTTCCAAAGCTGTGAATCAAACGACTTGTTTGGCAACGATGACGCAAGCGGACAGACGGACTGAGTGTTCCTCTTGTAATGATTGCCAAGACCCTTCAGCTTTTACAGGAAAAAATAAGTGTTTAAATGATGAAATGTGTTTAAGGTTCATACAGCGACTGACTCAAAAATCCTTTAAAAACTGGTTTAAGATGTCGATCGAAGACAAAATGACAGTTTGAGGATTTGCAGACTAACTGGGTCAGGAGGGACATTTTAACTCCAAGTGTTGATTCACAGGCAACATAAAACATCTTGTAAAAGCACGTGTGATTCAGACCTTGATACGTGAATAAAGGTACCCCCCCCCCCCCCACTCACACAGACATGCTACAGTGGCAACACTTCTCCTTTCCACCTTAAAGGATCCGAGTACACGATTCATGAGATGCTTCGGCTTCTACATGGAGGTGTATTGCATTGTATAAACTTGGCAGTGAACCACTTCAAATAGTCTTTTCTTTTTTTTTCTTCCTTACTAAATAAATAATCTTAAAAATTGTACCAAAAAATTCAGCGTGTATGAAAAATTGCCTGTGCAAAAATACATACTTTTCTATGTACAATTTATTAACAAAATATGTCTTTTCAAATAGGGATACTTCAGTACTTATTTGAAACATGAGCTACAAGAAGAAAAGAGTGAATTAAGCCTAAAAACGACTGTTTCTTCTACTTCTCCCACACTATTTGACATCAGTAGGGGCTCCAGAAATCAACTCAAACATCTGTGAAGACATCTCCATGAATCCCGCACTGTAAAACTCACCCAGAACCACTTCCTCAGAAGCAAACATCCTATTATGAGCAAGTACTTCCTGTTTTAAGACTGTAAAGGAATAAAGTTCCTGGCTACTGTGACAAAAAACCACCTCACGACACACTGACAGTTTGTGTTACGGTGAGGCATTGAGACATCCAACAGCTGGGTAGTGGTTACACAGGAAGGACAATCGAAAACCCAGAGAAGACGAGCGACGTGCAAGTTTGTTCCAGTTGAGATGCACCATACCTGAATCCATACGTGGAGGGGACAAAAACATTTCCCATCCGCCCAACGCTGCTGAGGACTTCCACACAGCTGTACGAGTGTATAAAGTATTTGTGGTGAAAACAATACAGCTCACAAAGGTTTCTCTCATATCCACAATCACTGCTTCGTGAGTGAGACTCCCACCTTTTACTTTAAATAAAAAAATAGTAGTTGGCAGAGCTGTATCAGCTTTTGGCTTTGTGGACAGCTAAAGCAGTGCCTGTGGAGAAAGAAGTGTTTAGTGCCGTTCACAGTCAGGGGTAGGTCTACTCTGGCTATCGTTTTTGCACAATGAAGAGATTCAGGAGATGAGCAGGTGTCCCCTCAGGACCAGACCACCTCTCTGACAAAAGATTCAATCAAACGGGCACATCAGGTGTCCTTTTCACATTTTAAAAGCACAACCATCTTCAGCAAAACTACAAAGAGCCTTTGTAGTACAGTGTAAAAAGCTCATAAGAAATCATAAAAAGGTAACGCTTGCATAATTATTCTGGACACTTAGAGAGTTAACCAGATTCTCCCCACGGGCTTGTCACTGGACATGTCATCAGTCTAAAAACAACAAGGTGATTGTGTTGTTCAAGGTGGTGCGATTCCTAGTTCGCTCCTCTTCCTGTCCTCCTTGCAAGGCTTCTGAGATCAGGCGATGGGGGTGTAATTAGGTTGGAAATTCCAGCAGAATCTGACATGAGAAAAACACTTGTACACACAGGTTAACACTTGTTCTTTAGCGTGAACAGAAGATCGGCTCGTTGTCTCCAGAGCTGCTCCGCGTCGCAGCAGCTCGCTGTGGCGGTCCTTAACCTGAACCACAGGATGAGACCTGCAGGTGTTGCAACAGTTCCTCCTACCGACCAGACAGGAAGACCTCTCAGAAAGGTGGGACAACACTCAGGCGGCGGGGGAATTCACCCCGACTCCATTCTGTGCCTCTGCAGAGAACCCCCCCCCACACACACACACACACACACACACACACAAGTGTGCACATAAACACGCAGACACATGGCTTTGGGAGAAATAGTAAGGACCACATCTCCTTCAGTGGGCAGTCCAGATCACCTTCACCCTGAGGATTGTGGGTAGCTGAGAGTAATAATGTGTATTTAATTTCAGAAGGCCTCGTGCAGCCCGAAGCAGCTTGCAGACGCTTCGGGCTTTTCTCTGTACACCCGTCCACTTCAAACACGGAAAGCAGGAAGTTGCTGTCAAGGACGAGCTTTTGGCTGAAAAAAGGAGAAAAGAAATTAAAAAAACTATCAAACTGGAACTTTTTTTTTTAAATCAGTTAGCTGACAAAACAAAACAAAAAAAAGTAAATTTAATCTCAGTAACTTTCACCAGCAGACCACAACAGCAGCTATTTTATCCCTTTATGTGTTAAATTCTAAGGATAAAATAATTTCCATGATATTATTACAGAGCGGCTTATAGGCAGTAAGTTTAACAGTCTTTGTGTTATTGTTTTTAGATAAACACAAATAAATGTAGAAATACATTCTGAGGTTCTTATTTTAATGGTATCATGGTGTTCTTGTACCTTCAGAATGTCACATGGTCACCTGTACAGTAACTAGTTAACTGTCTCGTATCATGAGATCAATGGGAAACCAACCTGATGTAAATGCGAGTTGTTCGGTAGACCTGGTGTCCCTGGAATACTCCGCCCATGCTTTCCATGGATGTTGTTGATGGCAGGTGACTTGGCCACTTTGGGTCTACCTGGTCCAGCCCCCCCTGCTCCTCCTCCAAGTCCCCCACCCCCAGCTACACTGTTAATGCCACTAGAAGCAGAGGAGCTCTTGCGCTTCTTGCCCTCCAGGCGTCCGTCTGACGAGTGGTGACTAAAGCTGGTGTGGTGGTCCGAAGACGACATGGACTGGTGATGGACAAAAGGCCCCAGAGAAAGAGTCGAGTCACTGCTGTTCATCACCACGCTCATACGCTTTATGGACTCAGCGGGGCTGCCCGACGGAGGGCCTCGTGCCGGCGGCCCCGAGGAGGCCCCTGCTGAACCTCCAGAAGGTTCTGCTTTCAGACTGAGAGAGTTGGTCCGAACGTTGGGGCCACAGTTGAGCCCCACGCTGTGAACTCCACTGTGAGAGAAGGATAATGAAGATGGTAGTCCGAATGAGCTGTGGTGGTAGGTGCTCCCTGAGCTGCCAACATTTGCACAGTTCCTTTTGAATGAGGAGGAGGAATTGGCATTAGAAGAGGAGGATTCAGAGGAGGTATGGGATGAAGAAAGGATAGAGCTGTTCTTCCTCTTTTTAGCCGAGCTAAAGCTAGTGCTGCTACTGTTACTGTTTGCTCCAGTGTTTCCTCCACTGGTGGAGTTGGGGATGATCGAGGTGGAGGAGCCAGTGGACATCTCCTTGGGCCTGAAGGATGACGACGACTTGGTGGTGGTGCTGCTGCTGGAGGAACGGGACTTAAGCGTTCGGCCTGAGGCTAGCGAAGGAGCTGAAGAAGATGAAGATGAGGACAAGTGGGCTGAAGGCATCTGTGGCGACGAAGACACTTGTCGGGCCTGCGTGGTACCATAGGCCGGGTGCTCAGCCCCGCCCTGTAGGGAGCTGTAAGCATTTAAGGTGGTCCCATAGGAGAGTGTTGACTTGCCCTCATAAGGGGTTTGGGGCAAGGTGGCAGGGGGGCCCAGGAAGCCTGAAGAGAGAGTGCTACCGTGGGAATTTGTGCTTGTCCTATGGGCAGGTGCAACAGAAAGGGAGTTCTCCAAGGCCAAAGGGATTTTCCTACAAACCAACAAAAATCATATCAGCTGTTGATGCAGATTCAAATGTTGTCAGTTTATTAACCAGGACAATCTCTTATTATACCGCTCAACATCAAAGACCAGTGAAAGAACTTCCATTATTCATTTTCCTGCAAAACAATCAGTGTGAACAAACAGGAAATGGATGGACTTACTTCCACATCTGAGAGTTGACATGCTTTTCCATCATTGTGGTGAGGGCACATCGTACTCTGTCCCATCGCCTGTCAAAGGAGTAAAAGCCTTTCCCAAACAGTCGACTTCCAAACGTACAGTACTGGAAGAGAAGGACGCTTAGATTAGAAAACAATCTGCTATTTTTCATCCTCACATGGAAACAATGAAACGATAAACAACACTTACAGCTGCTGGTCGTGGGTGATAACCTGAATAGAGACAGTCCAGTTTGTCTGCGTTATCTTCTCTCTCCTCGTTCTCTCCATCATCACTGGAGTGTCTGGATAAACCATCAAGGGTAGTTTGGTGGACATGTGGTGACTCGTGGACTACAGCAGGATCTCCAGAAGAGCTTCCTGCATGACTGCTGTTTACTCTGAACAACACACAGTTTGGGGGATCACTTTACATAAACACACATTAACTGTTTCACAGAATCATGCAAAAGGTTTGACCAGAACTAACCGAGGAAGACCAGAACTGTTAAATTTGGACTTTACAAGTGATGAAGGCTTAGTGGTATCTGGGGCTGGTCCGTTGCCATGAGCCACCTGGTGGACATCGTGTCCAGGGGCGGATTGAATGGAGGGGTGTAGGTCCCTGAGAGGGGCATTTTGATGGGAATGGGATTGGCCGAGCTCTCGATCCCTCTCCCGCTCTCTTGTTCTGTTCTTGTGTTCTGCCAGTAATATGTCAAAACGCTTCCTTCGTCCGGGCACCGCCCTCCGATGGCTTAAGGAATGTGTCTGTTGGGATTGTGAAAAGGTCGATGTCAGTCAAGGAAAGTGGACCTGGTTTCATTTAAAACACGATTCTCATGTCCATGTAGCCTCTAACTTTAAATCTACACTGTACTCACAAGCTCATTTATTCACTTTCAAACAATCCCAGAAGATCAAAGCAAAACAAACACAACTGATTCATAAACTGAGTCAGATATTAGTTAATTATTCTGTGATATAAATAATCACCTCTTTTCTTTCAGTTCATTTGCATTTAAATATGGAGGCATATTGGGTTAAACAGCAACTGAGAAGCAGAAGCAGTTAAAATGAGGAACAAAGTCAGAACCAACTTGAAACATCTCTTGTGATGATAACCTGACGTTCTTCACAGAAAAATGAGAACTTTCCCTCATGTGGAACCTTTTCTGACAAAGATGCACTAAGCATCACCATTTCTTTGCAACATCATTGCAGGCGAACAGCTCGATGAGGTCAACTGTTTTCTTAAAGCAGTAAATTGATCGAGGGTCTCACCACAGCCCGTATGGTTAGTGGCGGTAAAGCAACATGAAACCAATCTACTGCAATTCTTCTCAGTAATGAAAATTATTAATCATATAATAAAAGAAAAAAACAAAAACTACAACTGTACTAATTAGGGATGGGTATCATTGAGGATTTATTGATACTACTACTCTTAACGATACTCCTTATCGATCTGGTACTTTATCTGTACTTTTTTTTTTTAAGACTAAAACAAAAGGGGAAAAACACAATGAACTCTAATTATTTTTTAACAATTGAAACAGCAAAACATGGAAAATAAATAACTACAACATAAAAAGTACAAAATGAATAACTTAATAAAAACACTATATAAATAACTTCTTTTACATACCAAAAACTAAAAATACTACTTAAAAAGTTTAAGATATTCAAATAAAAAATAATAACATAACTTCTCCATAACACACTAGCACATCACTCCAGTGTTAGAATCACTGCATTGGCACCCCGTATGCGATGCCATGTGCAGCAGGGCAGGAAACAGTATACTTTGCTCTCATAGGCTAGTTTGTTAGCCAATCAGAGTCCAGCAAATTAGCATAATGAATATGAACGAGTTGCTGCTCGAAGCAGCCTGACGGAAGGAGCCGGAACCACCCGAATTTTAATGCAGACAGATTGAAAGGTCTGTTAATCAGTGTTTCCTGACGTTTTTTAGATATAAAATGTTTCATATTACTGGTTAATACTTAAGAAATAACCACAAAGTCCTGAAATTTGTATGAAAAGGACTCTTTAAAATAACAAATCTTTCAGTTAATGTTAAAAGTTTATATTTGGTTAGTGTGTAGATGTTGGTGCACAGCGTTACCTTGCACGTTAGCGATCTTGTGCAGGGTTTCCGAGCTGTAACATCCATCACGCCACAGTGAATGTCGGGGTTGAACTCACGCTCTGCAGGTACGAGAAAGTAGAGAGGATAAAAACATTTAGGGATGATCACAAATATTTAACAAAATCTATATTGTAAATCATGTGATAAACCTCAACTTAGTGGTTTCAGTAAAACAGATTCTCACCAGGTAGTCAAACAAGTAACTTCAATCTATTTTACTCACTGATTTAATGCTGATTCAACAAAAGAAGCCATTAATAAACACTATAAGTAAATGAACTCTGACATTAAAAGATCTCATCAACACAAACTGGAACCATGTGTCTCATCTCCATCCAACTGACCTGACACTTTCTTGTTAAACTGCCGCCTGCTACTGGTGCTGCTGTCCTGCTTCTTGTCCACAAGGAGGCTCTTTCCATTGGGGATCTGACCTGGGGCCAGTAATGGAGGCTTTGGTATGGAGGGACAGTTAAGGCCTGGTTTAAGGGCTGATGATGATGATGTGGAAGAAGAGGTCACGATGGTGGCAGTGTTGAAGCTCACAGTGGTGTTAGAGGAGGATGTGGAGGAGGATGATGAAGTGTTGACAGGAGCAGATGGAGCCTGCAGCAGCTTAGCTGACGAGTCCACCTTCAGATGTATCTTCTCCACCTTAACAGCGGGGGTGAGACTGGAAGAGAAGGTTACAGAGATGAAGAGGGCAGCAAGGAGCAAGCTGAGAGTTAGAAACACTGATCCAGTGAGCAGCGCATGATAAGAGACAGATGTGGACGCATGAAAAGGGCTGGTCGGGCAAAACATGAACCTAATCAAACAAACAAACACACAGGTGAGATTCTTTCCTCCAGATTGAAACAGAGAAATCAGAAATCTGAACAGCATGTAACAGCAAAGTTTAAACAAAACTGAATGAAAAGATACAATCTGAATATTTCATCACATCCCAACTGCAAAAACAGCCTCCGGTTCATTTTCTGTCCTTTCAGCACATTTAGAACGAGCGAGATGTCTCTGCATCAGTCAAACTGAAGTGTCTTTTGAAATCTGACCCCATCCTAACAGAGTACTTATTTAGAAAGCCAAGTCGATGCTTCTAAGGTTAACCAAGTGAGTGACAAACTGCTTATTATGAGGTACGTTGGTATGCTGTCACCAGATATTAGCAACATTAGTTGATTTATCACAATGTCCACAAACAAAATTGTTGACAAAAAATTGAATAATCAACGTCATCGTTTATTCTATGAAGCTTTTTTTTTTTTAAACCCTGCCTGCTGCACATCCTGCTGCTTTCCATCTTTCTGACCGATGTACCTTCGCAGTATTGGCCATCCGGGTCAGCCGCCGTGTCACCGTAACAACAATACATCATGGAGAACCAGCAATTCAGTTCAAAAGTGTGGGAGCATTTTACAAAGATAAAAGTGAAGCATTGCAATGCAAAATCTGCAAAGTAGAACTCTCATTTCACAGAAGCACAACGGCGGCGAAGCACGAACAACTTAAGAAGGAAGCACGTCATGGTGGAGGACGACGGTCATCTCTGTAAGCGAAACTCCTCTCGTTAGCTGCTAACATTAGCAGGGAGTTACTTGTATTTACAGCTGTAGCAACAACAGTCGTGATTGCAATTTCATTAGCAAACATATGTTATGTATTTGCTCTAACTTTACAAACAAATTAATAATTGTATACCACAGTGCAGTGTTAAAAAAAAGAGCTTCTCTTCTGTGCAGCTGCATCATGGTGCAATAAGCTCTACTTTATGCAAGGCACGATTAGTCGACTAATTACCAAAAAAACCCCAAAAAACTGGTGATTAGTTGATTATTAAAATAATCGTGTGGCAGCCCCACTAGATATGCTGCCACACACAAGACTTCTGCTGCCTCTTGGTGTTTCCTGAGCTATTTGACAAAAATAATAAAAAGTAGTTCCAAGTTTGAAAACAGTCACAAAACAAACTGAAGGGCTTAAAAGGTTTAAGAATGAAACTTACATTTTGTCTGGCTGGACTGTCCTAAAAGGGGCGAGGGGTGGTCTTCGCTGAACAACTTGTTGTTTCTCTTTGGCTGATTTAGGGAATTTTGGATTAGAAGAGGAGGATGTAGAGGATGATAAACTGGAGCCTGAAGTAGAGGATCGGTTAAGGATGCCGCCACTTGTAACTCCGGCTACAGTTCCCGAACCCAGTCCGGGTCCGAGCCCGCTGCCTGTACTTCGGTTTCTACCCGACACGGGGAAGGGCGATGTGGAAACCGGCTTGCTGGTGGAGCTGTGTCTTCTCTCTGTAGTGAAAACAACACATGCATTAAAACAAAGTAGCTGCAAGATCAAAAACAAACACTGTTAAGAAATCATGAGAAGAGAAGAGGCACACGGGGACACAGGAATCTTTTTTCTGATGGGTTAGATCAAGAATAAAAAGCAGCGCTTGTGATTCCTGCTTGTGCAGCCTGAAATAGCATCAGCCAACAGGTCAAACACTTTATCTCCTGCCTGATCATCAGTCTTCTGTCAGACTGATGAAAGGCTGAATAAGAGAAGAAAAGGTTAGGTTGATGTTTAGATGCGGAAGTAAAGATAAAAATAGAACAAAAATGCACATCTTTTAACAGCTTCACTTAATAAAGGATTATTAATGGTTGTTTATAAGAGTTCAAGAAAAATCTGATGTCTAAAAACCAAGAATAATCTAAAAACAGAGTTTTAAGCAATAAAAGACAGAAATATGAAGGAACTTGCTTCGTTATTGTAAAAAACTTTGCATTTATTCCTCTAGTTGCCGGCAAAGAAATCCATTATGGTTCCATCTACCAAAACAAACAGCTGGAATATATATAGTGAGACAAAAAGGAGCTGCAAAAACTAGGGCTGTCGGAGTGTTTTTTGGGACCTCACACCCCTTTTTTATTCACCACACTCTCCCTCTAAACAACTATTTACTACACGTGCTAGACACCATGCGAAACACCGCTTTGCTCATTTTTCTTTTTTAAACTTTATTCCTCCCGCTGCACACCCCCCCCCCTTCCCTCTCCCTCCCTTTGTGTGTTGTCTTGTCCCAGTAGTGATCAATAGCAGATCTTACACACAAACTCGGTGTGACTCACTGCTCGCTCTACAAAAGGACTGATGTTGAATAAACTGAAAGCCAAAACCTGTTGTTGAAGGTCTACTGACAGAGTGGTGCAGTTGTCCAGAGCAGACAAGATAAACAAGCAGCAGCTTCAACACCGTTTGACACAGTCAAATCACACACCAGCACCAGACTCAATGAGCCTGTTTAGAATAAATAATGTTATTTAGTGATAGACCTGCTTTATGAATTCAATACTAGTGATCCAAATGCCTGGCTGCATGAGGAGGCGTGTCGGGGTTCAACAAGTTCAGAAATAAATGCAGAAAATCGAGTGGGAGCTTGAAGGGTCTCATTCTGTGGTGAGTGTCACCCCCGCTGGGATCAGCCTCAGCTAAGAAGCACAGACACCTAGCAGAAGACAGATGGGTTCAAAGAAGCATGCTAGCATCGTATTGAGAGGATCTCAATGGTACTGACATCAGTGGCTCTGCCGGTGTTAACACCGCATGGGGTCTTCTCGTAACGACATCAGAGAGCGCAACATGGAGTAAAAACACAGCAAGAGACCTGCTGATCTCCACAGACATGAATGGCTGCATGGCCACGCAGCTGTACTTTGATTTACCCTTGTGTTGTGAAGCTCAGACAAGTATTTACACAGAAATGTATCTGCAACTGCTTCGAATATCGAGAGAAATAAAACCAAAGTCAGATTAAAGCATTTAAATGATAAGATTTTTGTTCTTTTTACCATTATAAATACACACAAACAGAATATTTGGGCCATGAACTACCAAAATAAGGGATTCAGACTTAATGCTGACAAATATGTTCAGTTCAAGAAATAAAAAATGTTATTCAGAGAAATAAAACTGGATTGGCACATAACTGATAACAGACAATAGGATTGAATGGTGATGCATCATGACACAGATGAAACAAATACTGAAATCACTGTAAAACCCATGACTCACAATAAGTGCTTGACCTGATCTGGAGCCAGTTTGACAACACAATAATCAAGCTGTCATACAATCACCTGCTGTGATTTTGTCACTACCGTTTTCTTCCACTGAAAGGGTTTCAATATTTGTCACTAAAACTCAATTGAAAATCCCCTGGTAGCTCTGAAATCAGTTCCAGGTGCTCTAAAACACAGACAATAATCTGTCCAAGACAAATTATTTTCCTTAACAATGTAGGTGGAGCTCAGTGAGTGTTATTGACATGTTATTAAACAGTTTCTCCTGTACTAATGTGCTGCTATAGCGCCCTCTTTTGGTTTTCCTTAACAACTGTAACTGGTCTTAAACCTGAGAGGAAGTTCAAGACATGAAGACAGTTTGGCTTTTTATCATTTCAACTGTATTTTTGACTGTAATGATGCAATCAGAGCGCAGGTTGAAATGCTACATACAATGTGAGAGTTCAGAATTTAAATGTTAATGACAAACATGAACCGAGGAAACCGCAAAACAGGAAATTCCAATTCTAAAAAAATAAATCACATTTATTTAATTTACTTGACCTGCAAGAATCACTTTTTTTAATATTCTGTTTTCATATTTGTTCAAAAAAACATCCTATTCGTCACATAAAACTGACAGACATTTTTAAACTTTGATTAGTGACGGCAGGAAAACTAAACCCAGAGAGAAGTTCTCACAGCAGCTGTCCGCTTCAAAACAAACACCTGATATGCTGAGCTTCGTTTTGATTTCCCCTTTTAACCTTCAAATGTTACAATTTGTCTGTTTTTTTGTGTTAAATTTCAGAACACCAATCATTCCCCCAGGGCTGTTATTGTGAAGGGATTTTTAAAGGAAGTTATATCTAATTTCATGCTCATCAACCCTGTCAGGATAATAAAAACTGGACGTCAGTTAGCTTCAGAACAAACTGCTTTGCATTAAAATTGTAGCTGTTATGTAGGAGCACTCCTAACGTCTGGTTAAAGTGAAACTAGTTTGACGAAGAAACTGTAAATTTAACTGAGAAAATCTTGCCTGCTGTAGCACATGAGGCTAAAAGTAGCCGATGTTAGTCATTGCTGGATGTAGCACACCTGCTAGCTCTTATACTGAAAGTACAGTCACACTGCAGATCTGCTCTCTGGAAGCTACAGAAATTTTTGATGCTGACTCACTGCCGTCTCCCTACGTCTGTCTGACAGTCAAAATCAACTATAATATTAACTGTAGGAAAATGTTTCATCTCCATCTGATATCGTTGGAAAGATGGTTTCTTTTTCTTGTGTTTGTGATTGGAGCAGCAGAGCTGAGTTTGTGGATTGTGCAGAGATGCACAATATGGTGAAATTTATCAGATGACGAAATTAAAATTATGAATTATACTGTGTTTATTGTGTTGTAAAATAGACTGTTTACAGCAGTGTATTTTCATTGCTTGGATGCCTGTTTGCGACATGCAGTCGTTACTACGGCATGGCGAGGAGGCGGGCACTGCATAGATCAAATCCAGGGATTCCAAACCTGTTCATAAACAGGTTCTAACTCTGTAGCAACATGGACTTGATTCAGCTAAACAACAAACGGATGCAGACAAGAAAATACTGTACAAAACACTTCATCACCTGGTTTTCATCACATTCGCCAATGCAACCAACCGTTTCCACAATCTATACAAGAATCATGTGAATGGGAACCCAAAAAGAGCCATCAGCTGTTCCAAATAAACCAGAGTCAAAAGTTAAACCTGTGGCACGTTATATAATACACTCACGCACAACAGCAGCAACAGATGTGTTAACGAGCTGAACGACACCTCATCCAACACTGAACACTCTGCTGAATGATGACTGTCTCCATGGAGTCATTGATAATCAAATATGAATCGGTTCTCTTCATTATTCCATATAATATAAACCAAAAACAGAAATAGTCATTTCTATGTGGTGATCAAACCAAATGTGAAGAGAGCTAAAAGAAAATGCACTTCATCAGGATGTTAATCAAGACTGGGATGTGAAATTAGTGATACAGTGAAACCCCGCCCTGCAGACACCCCTTTGGGCAGATCAAGCATTTTTACTTCTTATATGACCCCTCTGGACTGGACACCTCACTGTTCAGGACAACAGACACTTTTTGTCCACCCAAAGAATAAAATCAGTGAAAATTGACCCCGCTAACGGACAGTGATCACAGGTTTCTCATGACACAGAAGCCAGCTGCACATCGGATGTGGAGGACACAGACCAGGAGCTGCCGCCACCAGCCATCGCATGTGTCAATGACCTGCTGCGCTACCTGGCGGACTCGGGGAACACAAGCCTCCTCAACCAGATGACTGAAAGTCGTGACGGGTTGAACAGGTAACTGGTAACCAAGAGGTGCAACGCCACACACTCTACACTGGACAGTTTCAGCATGATGCCAGTTTCTCCCTTGCTTCAACAATGTAAACGTTGGTCACGAGTATTTTCTTAACAAACAAACATAAAATAAAAGAAAACAGACAAGTATCCATTAAATTATATTCAAAGTGTAGACTTATTCAGAAGGGGATTTGACCATGTGCTAGTTCATAAAATATGCTGACGTACCGAGGACATGTCCGTGACAATGGTTTATGGACACCCTACCCCTCTGGGACGGACACCCCACCATAACGGACAAAACGTCTGGTCCCGTCAGCGTCCGCTATAGCACGGTTTCACAACATTAAGATATGTGATGTTGGTCACATCTCTCAGCCACTGCTAATGCAGAACAGATCTTTCTACTTGTCTGTTAGTAACAGAATCTATTCTTTGTTTTTCAAAAAAGGTAAAACCTTCACAAGAACACCCAAAACTGAAAACTTCTAAATGTGTTTAAAACCCTGAAAGAAACAACTAGTGTCACTATGTACATAAAGGCTGAATTCAACTGAACTGCAATCTTATTTTAAACAAAAGGGACAGTGTGGTCTGCTGTCAGCCTCCTCTCAACAACAATTAGTAACTACAGCCAACAAAATAATTTGACAGTGTTCATGGAACTTACCGTAATGTGCTTGGAAGGCTTGTGGCTTGACGACATGACCGCAGTGGCTGCACATCACCAGGTAGAAGTCGTCCTGTGCGGGACACTGACCAAATATGGGCATGTCTGTAAACAGAGGAGGAGTCAACTCAAAGAGGAGAATAAATTGGACCAGCATTCACCTGGGTGTCCCAGTTAGCAGCTTCTACACACTAAGGTTTATCCACCACTTTGAAACACTCCATTTGATGTAACAACTGTGATTAAACTGTTATTTATGTTAAATAGATCTCTCTCTCTCTTTGCATGACTACAATAAAGAAAGCAGGCCAGGAGAAACTAAGATGCATCAAGAAAGTAAATTACAGTTGATTGTATAACAACCGCATTTTCTTTAATATTTTATATTCAAGATACTCAACACAACCTAATGAGCAAAGTCTACACAAGGAAGTTGAGTGTGCTTGGGAGTGTTCTCCAAACAGATCAGTTGTAAGACTTAGTTCACAAAAAAATACTGTGAGAAGATTTAGAAATACAGGTGAAATATAAGCATGAAGAGAAGAACCACAGAGAGAGTATCTGCTGTCAGTCACTAGCTACGTTTACATGGGCACATTTAATCGGAATAAACGCCCAATCGGATAAAAAATACGTCATGTAAACATGTCAATCAGAATGTTTTGATCCGATGCAGCCTGATCAGAATGAAATTTACTTCCGATCTAGAGGGGTGGTTTTGTCCGATCTTCATTCAGATAGACGTGCATGTACACATCCATTCAGAATGAAAGGGTGAAAAGAGCCCACTGCGCATGCGTACAACTTCAGCGTGACGTCTTTCTGCTTTCGCAGACCCAAGTAGAAAACATGGCGGGAGGTAAACAGAAGTGGTCTGCTCGTGCAGTCATCCTGTCATCCTGCTCTCCTCTCCTGTGGTGGAGGAGCAGTAGTAATATGTATTCAGCCTCTAGCTTGGTTAATGCGACCAGTAAAAACCCAAACATAAAGGTAATCACCTGCAGAAGGTCCATATTGGGGATAACGTGAGTCAGATCGAGCACACGATGGGGCGGGAAAGACGTGCAGAAAGGACGGAGTTTGTAAGACAACTCACTGTGCGCATGCTCAACTCATTTAACCTGATCGAGTGCTTGGTGCATGTGTACTCATGGCATGATCAGATCATTTCAGTTAGTGTCCATGTGAACAGGGATTTGGGAATTCTGATCGACCAAGATTTTAATCAGATTGGGGAAATTTGGCGCATGTAAACGTAGCTAGTGAGTAACTCTTCCATTATAACAAAAAGAAATCTACTATTGTATAAACCTTAAGTTATTTCCATTCAGAACTGCTGAGTTTAAGAAATTCTGGGTATGTGTAGGTATTTTAGATCTTTTCTCAATAAAATAACCAGCAACTGATGCAGCCTGACAAGCAGGCCTGAAACAATTGATCAAGCCACTTGAATAACTCGATTACAAAACGCCTTCAGGTCAAAAATCTTTCATTCAAACTCACGTGACTGTAAACTGCTCAGTAATCAGTCTGTTAAACAGTTACAACTTTACTGTCACAAAACATTTTCAGGAAACATAACATGAAATGGAAAAATGGTAAATGTCCTGTATTTGTATAGTGTTTTCTAGTCATTCAAACCACTCAAAGCGCTTTCACACTACAAGTTTTACATTTACACACTCACACAACCCGATATGTAAACCGGGGGGAGAGGGGCGGGGCTAACACTCTCACAACCTGATACGCAGATCGGGGGGCAACATGGTGTTCAGTGTCTTGACCAAGGACACTTCAACATGTGGCGGTGGAAGCCGGGATCGATCCACCAACCTTCAAGTTGGAGGACGACCGCTCTAACCACTGAGCCACAGCCGCCTCCACAGGAAAAGAGAATAAAGCAAAACCAGAGAAAAAGACCAAAGAGATGTCAAACAGAAGAAAAGCAAAACTTTTTTACAGTGCAACAGATTTAGCAACATCTTCATACAAACAGTAAAGAGCTCTATTTCTAACTGAAACAGTCTGAAAAGTGTCAAACAAAAAGCTGTCACAACAAGCATGGCTGACAAAACAATCCAGAACTTTACAGGCAGATTTTAGGTCCAAAATGAAGTTCCATTTTACAGATGCTAACGCATTCTTAGAGAAGGAATCACACGTTTTTGGACTTCTGTGTTTCCAGTTGAGATGACTTTCATTACCCAAGTTAAAATGAGAGGGGCACTTTCTGTACAAACTGAGACGTTATCAAAGAAATATGTCTCGAAGAACAACCAACTGTGTTTGTACTTCTAAAAGACAAAAGGTTGCACTCAGGCAGGACAGACATGGAGCTTCAGCTCTCTGGATTAATCAAAAACAAAGATCTAAATCTAAACCGTTATGAACATCCCAGACGAAGGTGTTCAACATTCAGGTGACTGTCTTTATAGAAAGGAAAATATTCCTGGAAGGGTTTTATAGCATAAATAATAAATAACTCAATTGATCTTTTGGGGTGCTCCAGCACATGTACGTGCATGAGTGCACATGCAGTTCTGATGGTGGAAAGACCTGGCACAGTTTTAACTGAAGGTAGGAATTCCAAAAATAAAGATATTGATCAGGTTTATCGAGATACTTTACCAATGAATGATTAGTCGATGGAGCACTTCATTACTAAAATCTCTGATGGGTTTTGCACATTTACAGTTGGATGTCACAAATAAAAAAGCCTGAGATATTCAGACATTCCTCTTCTCACGAGGAGCTTAAAACATTTTCCAAAAGCCAGACAGGTGTAAAAACATCTGGCATCACATCAAATCAAACTTAAACAAAAAATAAACAAAAATCAGACAGAGTGACGTTAATCACGCTGCATATATGAACTGGATGTCAACAGCTGAAGCATCTCCATCCATTAACCACACCTAATGCTTTCTAAGCAACTCAAAAACAAATCACAGAAAGTGCTCCTCCTCACCAGAATGTGTTGAAAATTCATCCCAAGAATCAGAAACCACCTAATTAAGGAGGCTAATTAAGAGATTGCCTGGGGCTTTATGACAAGATGAACAGAGGAGAGGAGTGGAGCCTCTCTCTCCAACACATACTCTGCGAGGGCCATCAAGGGTTCTTCAAACATCACTGGCCAAGTCTGGGAAGGATAAGGGCCATTAAGCTAAGACCGTATAAAGGATCAACCTACTGGGATCGCTCTCAGAGAGCGCAGCGGCGGTCTTGTGTGGATGAATCGACAAGCCTGACACTACTTTTTATGTCAATTGGTTGAAGCATCTTTGCCAAGTGTTTCCTTCAACAGAAGTGAGGCAAAAAGATTTGCAGCATCTCGAGTCTGCTACTGGAAAAATACAGAAGGAAACAAACAAATTCATTTGCATTTTATCAAATTAGAACTATTTTTCTGCATTTTGTTTTATCAGACGCTGACCTTCACTAAGATCTTTTCTGAAGTCAGTGTAGAACTGAGGAATCAAACCAGTTTCAAAATAAAGGACCCCTGGACTGTTCTCCAAACGGTTGCTCTAACAGAAATACGGCCTTCGGCTCACTTCACCTACAGGAAAACACAGCTGAAAAGGCTATACTATCACCACTGTGCCTGCACCATTTTAAATGGCCATTTTTATTCCACAGTAAGCAAAAGGTGTAAAGAGTTCCGAAAAGGAAGACACGGTGAAAATGAAAGGAGGATAACTTACATAGCAAATCCCCAAAACAAGCACGAATGAGAAAAACAACAAAACCAAAGCAAACAAAGAGCGTAGAGGCAGGCCGAGGCCTGAGCGACGTACACAGAGAGTGAGAATCGGAGAGGAGAATGAGAGGCCGTGAGCATTAGACAGGGGAAAAACAATGAGAGTCTAGTTAATTTCAGCATCCTCATTGATGGCAGTGATGGATGAACTAGGTGGGATCGTAGCAGCTCTAACTGCCTCTGAGCAGCAGCACACACGCTGGCTCAGTCTGACCCGTGGCTGACAGCACCGCTTCGTTTCCCGGCTTCGCAAACTGTGACAGAGCCACTGTAAAATTCATAAAAATGCATAACAGACTGGTGGATTCATCCATTATTAACTGGCATTTATTTTTACAATGTGTGTGTTGTGTTAATTATCTGTGTGTGGCAGAATGGCAGCTACGCCACAGGAGGAATCTGGCCGTTGAGTCATAATGAGAGAGGTGTAGTCATACATTTGTGGTACCCCGACTAGATACACACACATATATACAGTTTCTACAAACACAAACTTCTGGCATGAGCAGCGTAGTGATCGGGCTCATGACACAAACAACAGTCACTGACAGACGCTGCTACGTGATAAAGATGTACCACAAGCTAGCTGCATGTCAAGTAACCCGTAATGATCAATCTGCACGTCAGCCACCTCCTGAAAACATTATCCCTCGACGTTAAGCTCAAACTGTTAAAATAACAACAAAAAATCAATTTAAAGGCAGGTCACCAGCTAAAATGGATGAAACTATGTGATATGCTTCTACAGCTTTTGGAGCATTCAGGAATTGAACTACCGGGATTAGTAATCTACAGTTAACCCTTTACAACAACCCATGAAGAGGAGAAAACACCAGAGGCTGGACAAATAATGGTGACATCAAAACTGTGGGCCAAAATCCTGTAACCAAAGAGAAGTGTGTCATCTCTCCTGACAGCTTTTATTCTAGGAGATATAAATAGCAGATGGATAAACACTTTGTATTTTGTGGTAATACAAAGATGATTTGACAGGATGTGTAAGAGTCAGAACCAGAATCATACCCAACAACATCTGACATGTAAGTTGCCTCCCTTTCAAAGGAAACTGTTAAATCTGTATCATGTAGGCGCACAATTCTCATTTTGTTATAATAAATGCTTTTTAATTTTTTGTTGTTCTAAATCAGTGTCACTCTTATGTGTTTTTTACAAACACATAATGATTTTATTGTATAACATTTTAAACCAAAGCTGAAAAGGCGAGACTTTCCTGTTGCACTAGCCCATGTGACTTGACTTGCACGAGTCCTTGAGCAGGAGATGAAACGTGTGTCAGTGGAATCATTTAAGATACTTATGGACGTGTTCCTCCAGTGTGTATAACGCAAGATGTGAACTAGCAGATAAAAATACTGATAGATTAACTTCTTAAGACATTGTGCCTTTAAAACATCAATGGCACATTTTTTAAAACAAGCCATATGTCAAATTTTTAAATCTGTGAATCACCATAGTAACAAAGCTGAATCATCACTGGGGTTAGTCCTCAACTCTTTCACTGCTTCATCATAATTAAACTTTGTGTAATGTGTTGGAGCCTGGAAAATAAGACATAAATGAAGATTCTTAGTAAACACCATGTATGTTTTGTCAGAATGAGGTTGTTTTAAACTGATGATTATTCTAAAAACAAATGAAAACAGGCCGAAACAGCTAATTTATTCTAAAACAATGAAGCTGTGTTTCAAATAACTCTATAATATAATTGTTTGCTTCCTACTCTATATCTTTATAACCATGACCAAAATTATCAATTTCCTAAAGATTTGAAGTTTCAAAGTTACAAATCGTTCAAATTCGAACAATCAAATTCTGAAAGCTATTGTCTTACAATTAGTGTTTTGTTCAAACAGAACAAAAACGTCATTTTACAAGTAAAATAATAGACTTACAGAGTATAAATAATAAAATCCATCACACATGACGATAATAACATAAGATGTCTTTGTCTGGGCCTAAACTCATCTTAATGTATACATGTAAACGTGAACTACAATTAAAAAATCCTCGTTTCACTTACGACATCCAGTTGGCTGGTTAGTTTGGTTTTCTTTGCACGTGATCTCTTGAACATTTTGTCTGAATGGTGTATGAAAAGTGTTTTGAGTCCGTGTGTATACCCTCAGAACCAAAATACACCTTTGGCCCTAGAGCGGAAAAAAAATAATAAAAAAACACTCACCTTCTCTGCACAAACGCATGGCTTCTCGATTTTTCCCTAAGTCTTTGAAACTTTCTTCCGATTCAGCACCTGAAAATGAAGCGATCCGACACAGAGACAGATAAATAGTTGCACTTGCTTGCCTGGCCGTGCTGCTGCTACCAGCAGCGTTTCTTCATATCAAACCAAAAACTGCATGCAATCGGCCAAAAAAAAAGGAGAGGGCTGGCAACTGTCGCGCTCTCACTCGCTTCTTCGCGCATATTTCGGGACGCTGGGGAACTCACCGTCGTGACTGTGGAGTTTGGCGGCGTCGACCCAGTTGCTCCAAGGCTGTCCCAGCATTATTTCAGGACTAGGTAACGATCTCCGCTCCGCAACAGTCGCCATTGCTGTGGAGCCTTCTCCCCGCTGGATCTGCTGCTGCTTCAGCTGCTGCCTGGCCGCTCGGCGCTGCTCCCCTCTGACGTCATCCTCGGCCCTTTCCGACATTCTTTCCGCTACACTGTAACAACATGCACAGTCAGTCCTGGTCACGCTCAGTATGGAACTTTATCAACGACTGACGCCTGAAAAGTCGTGTATTTATGGTGTTGCTTTATTTCGTCTACATAAAATAAGCAATTCGTTTCTGATTGATAAGCAAACAGCTTCACGTGCTCTGGTAGTTCATCCTAAGGTCTCTAACTGGTTGGCTTTAACACCTTTTCATCACAGCTGACTCAAACAGATGCGTTGACTTTATACACAACCCAGACTGACACACTCCCACTATGCCATAATATTCTGTGACTGAAAACTCTGCCATTTAACCGCACTGTACACTTTTTAAATAAATGAGGAATATTCTGTTAACATTTACTAACAAATACATCAAGGTTATATTAGTAAAATCCAAGACAAGACTGTGACATGTCTTGTATCTTACATAACAACTTGTAGATTGTTATTTTATCCCATGTAAAGTCAGATTTTGTTTATTTGAGAAGATGTAGATATTATCCTTATATGTGTTTTGTTGTGATTAATGTTGCTTGATATATCTGTAAATCAAAAAGCTTAGTTTTAGCCTCCAGACTTCTGTAGAGTCAGCCATGATATTGTGGCACATGTAGAATGTAGTTGGGCATTGTGTTGCTAACGTTAAGCAATACCTTCCAAAAAGACTCAATGGCAGCATTCGTTAAAAAAAAAAAAGGATTTTTTTCCAACACAACAATGACTTTTGGAATCCATCTTTTTTGTGTTACCAGCCCTTTTCAAAGCCAGCATTTCCCTGTTTCAACATTTGGTATCAGAAATCGGTTTCTAAATTGTGCTTTTAGATACAGTTGCAATATGAAATGCTCAAGCACTCAAAGATTTAAAGATTCGCAAGTTGAATTTTTTCAAAGAACAAGGTTCTGTTTTAGATAAATTCACTTCTATCCAAACTATGGTATTCAAATCCCTTTGTAATAAAGGGATAAGTCCATTGAAATAGAGTTCAATGGACTAAAATAGTGTTGAAACAGAATCAAGTCTATATATAAAAAAAAATTCCCTTCCCTTATTTATTTTTTATCCCATAGAAATACATAGAAATCACAGTTATTCAAGAAGGGTTGCACAACTTCCACAGAATCTGAGACGTTATTGCATCTCACTTGAAAGGCTTTGTGTATAAGACTATTTTCAATAAAACATTCCGAAAGACACCATTGGGATCATTAATAGGACATTTAAAACTCACGGAACAATTGTAAACCTTTCAAATATTTCATCAAGCGCTCAAAGGAACTCAGTCAGGCCAACTAACAGAAACAGGAAGACAGGATGACCGGATGAAGGTTAATATAAGTGTCTCAGTGGCAACAATAAGCCTGTGTTCACACCTGATGGTCCGGTGGACTCGGTTCGATTGGGGACTAAAATTGCAACATTGTTGCTGTTTTTAATTGGTGTGGTTTGGATTCCAAATAAGATTAGAAGCATGTTACACCCTCGCCTGTGGTGGTGCTGTGGAGTTTCAGCACTACTTTTTTTATTGTTGTTACTGGACTTCCTGGTGCTGCCGTAGGAGAGTGAAACATAAACAAACATGAAGTAGCAGCAGATTCTGGTGGTTTTGGGATTGATTTCTTGTGTTGGGTGAATGTACCAGATCAATATTCTGCAGCAATGGGTTGAGAATGAGCAGGTAACGAGACAGAGGACTACATGAGGCGGCTGAGACAACTGCACAATATAGTTTCCTGCTTTTGGTGTGGTCCCGGTCCAGTTGCGTTCACACGCAATCGAACCATACCAGAGTTTGTTTCAATCGAACTGAGACCCACATTTTTAGGTGGACTCAAGTTTGATTGTTTGGTCCGGATCAGAGTTTGGTCGCCTGTTCACATCTCCCCAAAAGAACCGGACTTTCTGTGCAAACGAACTAGAGTTTGATTCAAGTGGACTAAACAGGGCTGGTGTGAATACACCCTAAAAACTAGATTCATACTAACACAGCTCTGACGTGTCGGAAGCATGATACAACATCGTATGGGCTCTCCAACTGCCTCGGATAGTTGGTTGGAGTCACGCTCTATTTTCTAACTTTCCGATGGCCACGTCGGATGACGCACGTCTGTGATTGGTCAGCCAAACAACCCAACATCCTTTCTGTCACGACGTAACTTCCCTTTTGTAAACAGCATGAGTGTTGACAGTCTTAAAGACAAATTTGTCTGCATTAAAAGAGGTCTGAAGGGCAGCAGTGGCGATGCCGGTGGCCGTAAAGCCTCTGCTTTTTATTTATTTTATTTTATTCCTGGTGAAGAATTTCTTTAAAACACAGATGAAAAAGTAAGGAACGCGCCTCCTGCTGTCCTGGAGGAGAATTTCTTTGCAACAGGGTCGGTGTAGTATGAACAGAAACTGGTTCCGTCAGTACACCGCCATGTGGGAGCACATTTGCCTTTGCGTTAGTATGAATCCAGCTTAAGACATCCATCAATCCATCTTATCCAATGTTGTGTTGTGGGGGCAACAGGTCCAGAAGAGAATCTCAGACAACGCCAGCAACATTTTTCAGCTCTTCCTGGTGGATCCCCAGATGTTCCCAGACCTGGGAGGATATATAATCCCTCCAGCAGGTTCTGGGTCTACCCAGGTGTCTCCCCCTAGTGGGACATTCCTGGAAAACCTCCACAGGGAGACGACCAGGAGGCATCCTGATGAGATGTTTGAACCACCTCAGCTGACCTGTTGCTGTGGAGAAGCAGCTCTACTTCACCCCCCTCCTGAATGATGGAGCTCCTTAACTTATCTATAAGACTGAGACAGCCACCCAACAGAAGAAGCTCCTTTCAGCTGCTTGTATCCAGGATGTTGTTCTGTCAGGTGACCAGGTCAGGATCAGGATTGGCTCAGCTCCTTCTTCACTATGACAGACTGAAGCAGCTCCAAAGCAGAATGAAAGACCAGGCTTATGACCAAAAACACCATCCCCATGGTCAAGCATAGAGTTGAGTCAATGATCACAATCCAAATTGACCAAAGCTAGGCTGAGAAAAAGATCCTGGAATGCAATAGAGTGGCCTTCGTAGTCACCAGAGTCCAAACCAACTGGAAATCTTTGGTGGGACTTAGTGAAGGCATCTGTAGCATGAAAGGCATTAAACATGCAAAGAATTGGCAAGAATTCCAATGGAGATGTGTAGAAAGCTTGTCAGCACTTAATGAAAATATGTTTGATTATATAAGTTTAGGGATGTTTCACAAAGTACTAAAGCCCAGGGTTGAATAACACTGCATATGTGCTAAAAGTTCAAATTTTCATGTGAACTTTAAGGTTAATCCAACTTCAGTTGTCCAGCTCAAATATCTATCATTAAATATATGCTGTTGTTTAATTTGGTTATTTGTTGTCTCTCTCTTCTATCCAGAACATGGACGTGTCTTATGACATGATGAGGTTGACTACTTCTGATTGCAACAATGTATAATTTATGCAAATGAATAAGTCATCCATATACATGTCTTATGTTTTGCAATCCATGTCCACAGATTTATACACTGTGTGCCCAGATTTACTAATGACTGTTTAGTATCTGCTCTGCTCACCCAGAACATTTACTAAGTATTGTAAGTATGTGATACTCACTGCAACCTTTCATGGAAAGTCATATAAACACATTCAAATTCAGCAACATCATGTAATACAGAGAAATTATTTCAATAATTAAAGAGGGTTATTACTTATCTGAGATTATCTTCTTGTGGTTTTTACACTGTTTCATACAGATGTGCCCAAATTTGTCAGTATCCTTCCACAACAGAGAAACAAGTATCTCTGTTCAAAAAGCCCCTGTTTTATATCATCAGCCCAAAGTGTTTTTCCCAGAAGGATTTAGCGCTCATCTATGTGCATTTTGGTGAATTCCAGCCTGGATTTTTTGTGCTTTTCTGTCAGTGGGGGAATCTCCTGAGTCGTCTTCCATGGAACCTATCACAGTTTAAAATGTGTCCAATAGTGCGATCAGAAATGGATGGTTTCCTTGGCTCTTTTTTCAGCTCAATCAATCTGATCAACCTGGAGTTGCATTTCCTCTTACATCCACATCCTGGGAGGTCGGCTAAAGTTCAACAAACCTGATACTTTTTAATATTATCATCAGCTGTGGTCACAGGAACATGAAGCTGCTTGGAGATGGTCTTATTACATGGTGATCTAAAATCTTCTCTCTGAGCTCCTCAGACAGCTCTAGTCTTTGCTTTATCTGGTTCATGTTCAGTGTGGTGCACACTGTGATACCAAACTACCCAAGCACCTGTTTACTCCCTTTAAACTGGTTAAATATCAGATTAAAGACACCTGTGATACTAATTAAAGCTGTGACCATAATGCAGGATTAACCATCTCTTTATCAGTATCAACAAATCTGTTTGAAATACTTTGAATGTTTAAAAAAAGAGTTATAAAATATCTCAGCCCAGTTTGACATGGTTCACTGTCATTCTGGAAAAAAGTTACCTGTGTTTGGTTTAGCTTTTATGTGAGGCAAACAAACTCCCTTTGCCTTTGACCAAGCCCTTGGGGGGGAAAGAGAGAAAGAAAAAAACAAGTTGACTTTACTTTCACTTTCAACATGATACATCTGATTTACCACAATCACATGTGTATATTCTATTGACAATGAGATGCACCTCGTTTCTGGATAAACGATGTTGAGTTCTATTCTGTCTCATCTTTTTTCTCTAACTGATGTAACCGTGTGCCAGTCTGACAGAATCACTGGTTGAGTTCAACAGCTCGGGTTTTACTACCCATATGAGGACGACTGAAAAAAAATTATAAATCCCATCTTGCTAGATTATCTGCAGCTGATCAAATCCAATGAACAACCCATCTCTTTAACAATGTCAAGAAAAAAAGTTGCATGGGTTCAAACCGGGAATCTTGTCTTGAAGTCAACTTACTAACGGTGGTTAGTGTACAAACTGTAAACATGTGTATAACAGACATACAGAACATCTTCACTCCTGTACTAAGATCATTAGTTGAGATTAAAAATATTAAACTTATACTCAGAATTGAAAAGCATGCAACATCAAAAACAGATATTTAATAAAGAATTTACATGTGTGAGACAATAAATTTATTAGACTTATTGTGACATTTCTATGACTCCATAAATGTTAATGATAATGAGGCTGAAATCTGGTTCATTGTTTAACACATCCATTTACATGTTTGGGGGATTCTCATAACAAGCTGTAAAGTTTAAGCAGGCTTAGGGGTCCGAGTCGCGTCCAAAAAATGACTGAGTTAATGTCATCAGTGCTGATAAAGACTTCAACAAGCTTCATTTACCTGATCTACTCTAAAGAGTGGGCCTAAAACTCCAAAAACTATTGAAAAGAAGTTCTGCTGTTTTTTGGTTTAAATGCAACTAATAATAAACAGTTATTTAAAATAAATCCATGTTGCTTTTTAGATTTTACTACTAGCTTTTAGCACTAAACTGTAATGAAAACAGAATTCAGCAGCTTGAATACAAAAAAAAGTGAAACATGAATCACACAAGTGAAAAGTTGATATCATTCTGTTGCTGGAACAATTAAATCAAATCAAGACAAACATGCAAGTCAAAATCTGCAAAAAAAAATTCAGATGCATCATCTATTTGAGTTTTTTTTTTTATCTCATTTAACTAGAAAAACCGTTGTGTGGTCAGTAAAAAAACCTCTGATGGAAATCCTGGACGCTTCGACTTCTAATGAGAAGCAACGCCATCTGATTTGCATGTTAATGCAACATTCAGCGGTCCACCACAGTTCATACCCAAATATGTATCACATCTCTAAATGCACTGTTGATAATCACATGTAAGTTTTAAAGCTGCACAGGCTGACCTCTTGACCTTTTGTTAAGAAAAGGTCTAGTTTGTTTGAAAAAGACGAGATGAAATCACATTCTGCATGTGTAACAGCTGCCAGAACTCTGTAGTGACTGAGCCTCGGAGCTCAAACTGCCTGTCTGCAGTCCGAACACGACATCCACAACAGCTCTTCACTGCTTAACAGAATATTTAACAAGAATAATATGAATTATACAGCAGCTGTAACCCTACATCAAGCACAAATTCAAGTGTTTTGCTTTTAAAATTGACACTTTTTTAATACTTCAAATACCTTAAAGGTTTTATAAATTGTAGATTCAATAGAAAAAGAACTTTTCAGTTTCAAATCTCTGCGCTGTCTAAAGCCTTGGTCACAATGTGTACGAATGCACTGTATGTATGAATCTCCCGTTTCCTACGACATCTGAAGTTCGTGAACATGAACTGTTTTCTACAGAAAGTTTTCACGGCTGCAGCATCAATAACTTGATGAATTCTTGAGGATGATGTGTTGTTGTGAAGAGCCTCTAGCTGTTGGCACATTTTGTCTGAGAATATACAGTATCTCCAAAATTCTGTGTTGATAAACACATCTGCTTGAAAAGTTTTGCAAAAGCTTCTAATTTTCAAGATAACAATAATGCAGAGACTTCAGCTGCAGGATGAAGATGATCTACAGGCTGTAGCTGCTGCTTTGAGGACCTGGAGAGAAGACGGCCACGCTGGTGCATGCAGCAATAAATCCAGAAGCAGCACCTCTACAGCCAGAACCAGATTCGGTTCTATGAGCTGGATTATAAGTTGGAATGGACCGGAACACCTTTGATGAGCTGTTTCACATGTCGCCTCATGCATTTCTGGAAACAACAACTTCATAGTGGGTTTGTGTGGCGCGTTCATAGAAAATTTCTAAGCAACTTGACCTGGTCATGAACTTGTGAATGGACAACAAACACTAGATTCCTATAGGGCTGCTGTAAGGCTGCATTAAGGAGGCTGTAGGAAACGGTCCAAAAATCATTAGTAGCAGGTTCACAAGTGTTAGTACGGGTCATTGTGACAGAGGCTTTAAGTATGTTCCACTTTCAATCTATTATGGAGAAATTATACAAACTCATGCCATTCTGTTAACAGTTATGATTTCAACATGCTATTTTACATGCTAAGTTATAATGTACACTGCTGAGAAAAAGTATTTGCTCCCCTAATAGATTTCTTGTTTTTGCTTTTCTTTGTCACGTTTAAATGTTTCAGATTATTCGTTATCTGGCAGCGATCCTCTGCCAGTGGTTCGGGACTGCTTTGCTGTGGACTTAAATCTAACGGAGACGCTACAGAGTGACTTTAAACTGGTTGTTCAAGATCCAACACCCTCTAATTTGGCTGAAATAAAAACAACTCTACAAAAAAGTTCCCTCACAGCAATTTGATACACTTACTGCCAATTGTCACAAATGCTTGATTGCAGTTGCTGTCGTCAAATGTGACACAATCAGTTCTTAGTTTAAGGGACAGTTACTTTTTTACACAGGGCCAGTCTGGTTTAAACAACTTTACCCCATGATAAAAAACAACATAATTTAAAAACTGAATTTTGTGTTCACCCAGGTTAACTTTGTCTACTATAGTGTGTTTATCTGACAATACTTTTTCACAGCGCCACATGAGTTTGTTGCTTTGCTGCGTCCTCACTGGAGGCACTGCGTAACAGAAAACTGTGAGAACATACCTCGTCAAATTAAAATACACAAGAACTTCTTTTGTCTCCTGACTTGATCAGTCAGTCCTGATCAGTTTGGAGGATCACTGACAGACACACGGGAGAAGAAATCTGCAGACACAAAGAAAGACACGGGCAATCACTGAGAGAAGATGCTAGGAAGCCTAAACCAAATCTTGATGTATGACTCACAGTTACCTTAAAAATAAAGTCCAAGAGTAAAGACACAATCTTTGGGGCTACAATTTACAAACACAAATTTATTCTGCAAAATAATAATAATAATAATAATAATAATAATAATAATAATAATGTTTTTGTTGAGTCAATTAATTTCATTCAGTTCCACTAACATTTGTGCAGATTGAAACATCAATCCTAAGCAGCTAAAATCCACCAAGGTAACACTGACAGAGGGATTTCAGATCTATTTAATGTACTTTTAAAATAACCTTTTCACTATTTCACACATATTTATAAGTTGAAAACTTATGTTAAAGTTTACATTGTATTTACAGTAAAAATCAACGAACGAGCCATTATAAACATGTCATTACCTGGTAAGGCCGAAACTTGACTATCATTAGGGTTCTACTGCATGACTGTAACAAAGGCCACGGGTTCCAAAAACGACGAATTGTATGTTTTCTCAATGAAAATTCAACTGTTATCAAAAAGCAGAAGATAATTTATAGCGAGCGGACAGCAGCAAGTATGGCACGTAGTTAGCTAACGCTTACAACTTATTGATACCTCTACTACACATTTACTGTATTATACTGAATCTATTCTAAATCTATAAATAATTTTGGACAAAATTATTTAAAAGTCAAATATATAAAATAAAGTACGTAATGTCTTTGAAGAGTTGTGCCATGAAAACAAGCTCCCTTTAGCTTGTGACTGGTACACACCAGTGGAAGCTAACAGTTAGCATTAGAGAGGAAGCAGCTGAAGCCTGACAGCACAGCTCAACTCATTAACGGTGGATGTTCAAGATGTGACGGACTTCAGATCAACTGAGATGGTTAGTTAGTGGGCGTGGTTTAAAAGGACCCCCAACTCGAGTCAACAGGATAAACAATGCGATTTCCTTTTAACAACTGCAGTTTTTCAAATGGAGTTCTCTTAAAACTATCCTGCACACCTAGAGCACAATTCATTCTCCACATTTACTTTAGTTGCTCAACGTAATAACAAAACAGCAATAACATTGACTTAAAAAAACTCACGCTTTGTCCTCTTCTTTGCCTGAACTAAATTTGAACACAAGCCTTGGTCTTTAGAATTTATTGTCTAATTAATGTCACTAAGAGAAACATATAGAAACAAATTTCCTACGTGGCCAGGCTACAATTCATGTTTTATGAATTTAAGGTACAAAAAGCGGTTATTCGTCTATAATCATGGCGTTTTATCGTTTCCATCACAGGTTGCTTCAATAAAACCACAGTGCTTCAAGCTTGACAAGCTTCACTAACTGCTGCACAGTGTAATAAATCGACGGAAAGCAAAAGCAAATATTAACACAATCTGAAAGGTGCAAAGCAAACACAAGTTCATCGTGTTTATGTTACTTAATCTTGCCCCTTTATGAATATTTTAACGTAGGGATTATTAACAACACAAAATTGTGTCTAATACATGTATTCGATGGTTGATTTGTAATGTGCTGGGCAAAACTCCGATAAACCCTAAGTATCCAAATTTAAACCGTAATAAGTCTGACGCTGTTCGTAGGAAACACAAGTTTTGAATATTTTTAACAATGCTTTTGCTCAACAAAATTTTCAAAATACGTCACATACAATTATTAGCACGGTGTTTGATTAATCTAATTAACGATAACGAAGACAGTTTTGTTAATTCTATTTACATTCGCAATGTTTTTATTCAGGCATCAGCGCAGCCACCTACAGCTTCCTCCTCCGACACATCTGTCTCACGAACAGATTCTCACCAGTTGATCTAAGAAATCCAATAGATCTCGAACACCGTCACGGATCAACAACAGCTCTATTCTTACCTCACGCCTGGGTACAGCAGTTTCTGATGTGATACCGGGCAGATATACAGCAACTAGATGCACAGAGTAGATGAGACACGGGACGGTGGGAGAGAAACAAATAGGATTTAGCCTGTGAGGAGGTCTTCATTTGCTGCTTCCATGTCTGTTTACCAGACTGCATTCTGGGACAGAGACGTCACTACGCGATTACGCACACAGAGCACGCGCATGATTTAACATGGGGTCCGCACCATTTAGTGCCTGGTGGCCAAGCCATAGACATGTATAGCTTTATAGATTTATATAACGTCTATGGGCCAAGACGCAAACTTGGTGGGCGGAGCCCGTACACCAAGTCAAATTGGCAATGTGAAGATTGTTCCACTAAAGCCCAATTAGTCCACATCACTGTTAAAGAAACAAAACAAAGTTGTTTCGATAGCAAGGTCCACAGTTTGTGAATAAAGACATTAAATGTTCTGGATGTAATAAACTGAATTATGTGTAACAGTAGCTGATTTATAGTATTTTTATTCACCTGTTACATTTTTGTCAGCTGTTAATAACGTAATAAACTAGGCGGACTCTAACGGTTCTGTCTTTTTGGTGGTGAAAACGCTCTCCTCTTGGAATGGGAAACTCCTCCTTTCCTGCTCGAAAGCACTTCTCCCCGGGTCATCGCCCGGCTGACTGCGAAGGGATGGACCTACTGAATCGCCGCACACAGTGAAAAAAATTACAATGGCTAAAATGCAACTAGAGTGTCTGAGGGTGTGACTGATAAAATATTTACTCGAGTGAAATCAACTCTAAGTACTGTAAAACTGTGTTTAATTACCACACGTAATCATCCTACCTCGGGGATTAAGGTCACACATATATTATTTTTACAAAAATATATGTGAATAATATCCATATCACATTCTTTCATGAATAAAAAAGTAAAAATAACATGAATGTACATAATAAAAGAGACCCAGACAGGCATAGTACCGTTTCTCACCAAAAGAGGCGATAGAGATTCTTAACGGTCCAAACTGTGCCCACGCTGCCAAAATTAGAAGAAGAAGAAGAAGCAGAAGAAGAGCAATGGGAGCAGTAACAGATGGTAGCTGAATAATTCAAACATTTCAGATCTTTTTAAATCACTCTTTGTTATAATTGCCGATCCGTTAACACATTATTATATATCTAGTTAATATCTTTAGTTTATACACATATTCTTTTCTGATCACAGCTTATAGTCTTTAGCCATGCCTAGCTAGCAACCTAAGTTGCTATTGGTTTTACACGCTGTATCTATATACGAGTTTACAGGTGTTTGTATTGTTGTATAACAGATGAAGTGATACGGAAACGCCTTCTTATTGACGGCGATGGAGCTGGAGATGATCGCCGAATCAATCTGCTGCTGAAGAGCTTCACCAAATGGTGCAACTCGCCCGGGACTCCAGAGGAAGGGTAAAACATTCAGGTCGTTTATTGTATGTGCGAACAAAATCGTCGATATAGTGAATAAAGTTGTTTATTGTTTTGTGTCTGTGTGTAGATTTACTCAGTACCAGAGGATGTTGGGAACTCTGGCTCAGTGTGAGTTCTCTATGGGGAAAACATTGATGGTTTACGACATGAATCTGCGTGAAATGGAAAACTATGAAAAGATTTACTCTAATATAGGTAGGACTGGATTTGTTTTTTGTCTTTATTATCCTGGATGTTTAATATCAAGTAACTTGTGTTAACCATCTTCTTTTCCCCTCATCTACAGAACAAAACATCATGTCTGCACACGATAAGATAACAGAATGCAAAAAAGAGATTCAGAGGGCAAAGCGAATAAGAAAAAACCGTCAAGGTGAGGACGTCATTAAAAACATTTATTGTATTTACAGGATTTTACCGTATTTGCTGTACTTATAGAAGATGCAGGTTATAGCCACACACCCTTCTTTTTCAGAATATGATGCTTTAGCAAAAGTAATCCAACAGCATCCAGACCGTCATGAAACGCTCCAGTAAGTCAGCTTGTTTCAGTCTGGATATCTAACAAATTCTGGCCTTCCTGATAGCAATGTGCTCATTTTAGATTTATTTGTTTCCAGGCAGCTGGAGGCGCTTGACAAAGAACTTCAGCAGCTGTCTCACATCAAGGAGAATGTAGATGCTAAGGTAAAACCAAGTCTTTCTTAGATTAAATATCAAATATTTTTAGTCCCCCCCCCTCCTCCCTGATTTTACCTTTACTTTGTTTAGTTGGAGTTAAGGAAGAAACAGTTCCATGTCCTTCTCACAACTATTCAGGAGCTACAGCAGACACTAGAGAGTAAGCACGTTCTCCTCCACCGATTTATACTACAAACCAAAAGCGGTGTTAAACATGCCTCGCTAATCACAGCTCTATTTTCCTAGATGATGAGAAATCGGACAGTGACGACCACAGTCAGGAGAGTCCCATGGAGAACGGGGAATGAACACACAAAGGACTTGACTAAATCTGATGAAATTAAGCCTGCTTAGAATCTTTTGTATGTATTTTAGAATAAAGTTGCTTTCTTGAAGTATGTCTGTCCATCTAACTCACATTCTAGTTTAATATAAATGAAGCATAACTGAAGTTGCCGGACTGACAGATTAGTTTGAAACAAAGCCTCCAACAACAAAGACTGAACTGTTTGTTGGTTTAAGGGATTATTTTTCCATGAACACTGAAAATAATGTTTTAAAAAAATACAAATTTCTCTCTGCAAAAGTGAAACAACACTTTTTATTTTCCAGATGCAAATAAGTTGTTACTACAAATACATGTCCACGTCGATACAAATAATATATATTGTAAGTTTTAGAAGGATGTGCGACTAGCTTTAGCTGACAGGTCTTAACTTCTAGAACTCTACCAGGTATGCACGGGCCTGCAGGAGGCGCTTGAGGCGACTCTGCAGAGTGGTCCTCTTGCTGCCAATGTCATAATCTTCCTTCAGTAAGAACTCCATATTGTCCTTATCCTGAAGCATCTGGAGCATTTCTCTCTGCAGCTTCACGGCACACTCTTGTAACATCTCATAGCGGATCACCAGGGGGATCTGGTCAGCCAGACGCATGCCTGCAATCTGCAGAAGGAAGGTAAGACTGGTTTGATAAAAGCTCATAACACTTAGAAATCTCCCCTCTGGAAATAAAAGTACTTACATTGTAATATGATTTCAGATGCACCATTAGCTCCTGAAGCGTTGCATGATTATCAACACAAAACACAAGGCTTCTTGCGAATTTGCTGTCAAAACCATCTTCTTCCTGCTTGTTGTCAATCAGACTTTGACTGTAGGTTTTGTCCTGGGAGTAAACCAGCAGCTCCATCTTGAACTGAGTTCTAAGCATGGCCTCAGCAGAGGCCTCTTTTTCCTGTTTAATGGCTTCAATCTTTGCCTAGAAAACCCAAATCCATTTGAACTTTGTTACAAAATAGGAAACTTATATGTGTAATAACAAACATTTGCATATGGTAACTGAACTTCTACCTTGGTTGTTTTTATAAGGTTAGGAAATCCTGTGAAGCTAATTTGAGCCAGTTGCATAAACATCTTCTTCACAGCATCTAGAAGAGACATAAATACTAGAAATTATTTCAACAGGCCACATATTGGATATTAGTTAAACACATATACTTTATTAGTATAAACAAGGAAAGAACCATAAGTTTTCGTTTTTTTCTGCATCTACATAATATCGATACTCAAACGAATGCATCTTCTTCTATTTAAATACAGCTGCGGGAGCCACTACTCACAATAAGTTTGACATATTTGGCTTTTGGGTCCAATTTCAGGATGAAACTAAAATGCTCCAACATTTGTACAGGTGAACTTAAAGGTCCTGTATCCTGTTTTTACAGATTTCAACATTTAGGATAGACACATACAGTGGGGCAAAAAAGTATTTAGTCAGCCACCAATTGTGTAAGTTCTCCCACTTAAAAAGATCAGAGAGGCCTGTAATTTTCATCATAGGTATACCTCAACTATGAGAGACAAAATGAGGAAAAAAAATCCAGAAAATCACATTGTCTGACTTTTAAAGAATTTATTTGCAGATTTTGGTGGAAAATAAGTATTTGGTCACCTACAAACAAGTAAGATTTCTGGCTTTCACAGACCTGTAACTTCTTTAAGAGGCTCCTCGGTCCTCCACTCGTTACCTGTATTAATGGCACCTGTGTGAACTCGTTATCAGTATAAAAGACACCTGTCCACAACCTCAAACAGTCACGCTCCAAACTCCACTATGGCCAAGACCAAAGAGCTGTCAAAGGACACCAGAAACAAAATTGTAGACCTTCACCAGGCTGGGAAGACTGAATCTGCAATAGGTAAGCAGCTTGGTGTGAAGAAATCAACTGTGGGAGCAATTATTAGAAAATGGAAGACATACAAGACCACTGATAATCTCCCTCGATCTGGGGCTCCACGCAAGATCTCACCCCGTGGGGTCAAAATGATCACAAGAACGGTGAGCAAAAATCCCAGAACCACACGGAGGGACCTAGTGAATGACCTGCAGAGAGCTGGGACCAAAGTAACAAAGGCTACCATCAGTAACACACTACGCCGCCAGGGACTCAAATCCTGCAGTGCCAGACGTGTCCCCCTGCTGAAGCCAGGACACGTCCAGGCCCGTCTGCGGTTTGCTAGAGAGCATTTGGATGATCCAGAAGAGGATTGGGAGAACATCATATGGTCAGATGAAACCAAAATAGAACTTTTTGGTAGAAACTCAACTTGTCGTGTTTGGAGGGGAAAGAATGCTGAGTTGGATCCAAAGAACACCATACCTACTGTAAAGCATGGGGGTGGAAACATCATGCTTTGGGGCTGTTTTTCTGCAAGGGGACCAGGACGACTGATCCGTGTAAAGGAAAGAATGAATGGGGCCATGTATCGTAAGATTTTGAGTGAAAACCTCCTTCCATCAGCAAGGGCATTGAAAATGAGACGTGGCTGGGTCTTTCAGCATGACGATGATCCCAAACACATCGCCCGGGCAACGAAGGAGTGGCTTCGTAAGAAGCATTTCAAGGTCCTGGAGTGGCCTAGCCAGTCTCCAGATCTCAACCTCATAGAAAATCTCTGGAGGGAGTTGAAAGTCCGTGTTGCCCAGCGTCAGCCCCAAAACATCACTGCTCTAGAGGAGATCTGCATGGAGGAATGGGCCAAAATACCAGCAACAGTGTGTGAAAACCTTGTGAAGACTTACAGAAAACATTTGACCTCTGTCATTGCCAACAAAGGCTGTATAACAAAGTATTGAGATTAACTTTTGTTATTGACCAAATACTTATTTTCCACCATAATTTGCAAATAAATTCTTTAAAAATCAGACAATGTGATTTTCTGGATTTTTTTTCCTCATTTTGTCTCTCATAGTTGAGGTATACCTATGATGAAAATTACAGGCCTCTCTGATCTTTTTAAGTGGGAGAACTTACACAATTGGTGGCTGACTAAATACTTTTTTGCCCCACTGTATATGATAAATGTAAGAATAAGTCTCAGACACATTTCAGGGTTCTGAGAGGCACCAAGTGTCACATCAGACCATTCAAAACCATTTACATCAGCATGGTCTGCTGGAAGACCTGCAAGGTACCTGAACACACCACCAGGTACAGATATGGTCTCGTATGGACCAGGAAGCATTTACACTGGACCAGTGGGTCTCAGATCTGATCTGCTATGAAGGTTAATTCATGTTGAGCAGAAATGATGGAGGTCAAAGATGTTTTTTCACATTTATTTATATAAAACCACTTAATCTACACCAATAACAATTTTAAAACATAATTTAAAGAGGCAATGTCACACAAATTTCATGACTTTGTGGTTATTTCTTGAGTATTGCAATGTGAAACATTTTTTATCTAAAAAATGTTAGGAAACACTGATTAACAGACCTTTCAATCTGTCTGCGTCAAGATTCATCAGGCTTCGGGCTGCAGCTCATGAATATTCATTATTCAAATTTGCTGGACTCAGATTGGCTAACAAACTAGCCTATGAGAGCAAGGTAAACTGTTTCCTGCTCCACTGCGCATGGTAACAGAACACGTAGTCTCTTCCTGTTTGCTACGTCTAACCCCTCCTTTCCACCGGATGCGTTAGCAGCACGTTTCACTCGCGTATTCTGCTGCTCGGTCCTTTCCACCGGGTGCGTATCAGACGCGTAGCAGCAGGGAAGCAACCATCATTGAAAGAGCACGAAGTCACGCGAGATTAGCAAAATCACGCGTGACTTCATCAGTATACACAACAACAAGCAGAAAAAACTACAACATGGCTCCAAAAGGTTTGTGTTTTATGTTCTGTCTGTTTTATGTAAATATGAAGGACATTTAAAGATCCAGAGGGCTGCTCCCTCGGAGCGTATTTCGGTTTTGGAAAAGTTTACAGCGAGGGTCTAAAAACCCAGTAGTGGAGTGTCATTGTTCAGCAGTTGTCTCTGCTTCACCACACCTCAATCAAACAAGGTTGTGAGGAACTGTTTTTCAAATTCGATCTTCAAGCCAGACGTCTTCCTCCAAAATGTCGAACTTGTGACGCGTTTCAGAAGCGTATCGCGTAAAAAATAGAACCGGCGCGTATGTGCCGCGAGATGTCGCTCCTGAGACGCGTTCGACTCGTGCTGCTGACGGATGCGGTGGAAAGGAGGGGATATGCTAACAGCTTTTAGCCAGCAGCATGCTAGGCGTGGTTTCAACTGCAGGAGCTGATGAATACTAACGAACAAAGGAGTTGTGATGAAACAGATACAGACCGTTAGAACTCTGGAGAACTCGGGTTTTATCACCACCTGCGTAGTTTGAGAGATTAAAACTGAAAGAGAAGTTGTTGACCTGTTTTCACCCACTATGAAGGTAAGAACACCTGTGGAGCTAAAATATTCAACACAAACCTCAGAAACACTGTTTTTAATGGAAGGACCTCCATTAAATAACTATGGCACATAAACTGCTCCCATTTACCTCCGATGTCTTTAAGCTTCCTGATAGCAGGTTCTTCCAGCTGTTTGATCTGTTCCTTGACCATCGTTTCAAAGGTTTTATAGTTGATGAAGCCCGGTAGCTCCCGTCCACGGTATCTCTCCTCATAGTCTTCCACCTCCTTTTCAATTTTCCTGTTGACTACATTACACCAAATGTGAAAGTTGTGTTGATGTGCTACAGTTACATAAAAAAACATGCTCACAGTTTTCTCCTGAATATTCCACATTGGCCTTCCACTTTCCAAACTCCCTCCTCAGCACAGAGAAGACATTGATTCTCTCTCCACACTTAAGCTCCTCCCCTGTGGTTAGACTGATGGCATCCTGAGTGAATGCTGTTACTTTCTGTGGTACAAACACGCGTGTTACAGACATTTAATATTTATTAGACAGGTATAAAACTCTAGAAGCATTAGGCAGAAAGAATCACTCACATCGATCAGGAAGATGAGTCTCTCTGCTGGATCAGACGGGGGTCCGTTTCCGTACCGGTCCAGCTCCGCCTGAGTCTGTTGCAGTTTTTCCTCGATCTGCTCCTCCAGTCTTGGTAGAGATTTCTAAAACAGCATCACAAATACAGGAGTCAAGCATGTGACTGTCCACAGCTTAATAGTTTACATAAAGTAATATTCCACCTCAATGTGATGCACCAGCTCAAGAGTAAGCTTCTCAGCCAGTTTTGGGACAGTAGCATGGCCTTCGTTGTAAAGAGTGCTGCAAAAGAGAAAAAGATGAAACACTTTATCATATAGCTACAATGTTTTACCCGATGACCCAAAAAAGAGTGAACGTACCAAAAATATGCGTGATCTTTAAAGAAGGCTTTCTCCCTTTCTATTGCTTCAATGAGAGACACCTTCTCAGTGATCTCCTTCTGACCTCGACACTTAACGATCATATAACCCTTATTCAGGTGGATGATTTGGTTGTGGACTATTTCAACCACTGTCTCTTCGGTGCCTTTGTCCACCAGGTCAGGCTTGGTTAGGATACCTTATACAGAGAGACACAGATGAATACCTAAAGCAGAGCTACCTCGGAGCATTGTTACAAAATCAATTGTATTTACCCAGAGTCCTCTCTCCTTCAGGATCCACCTGCTGAGCCATCTTCAGAGCCTCGGTGGTAGCTATGTCCACATTGCAAGGAACCACCACCAGGCTAATGGTTTCTTGTTTTTTGATGAACTTCTCGATCAGTCTCTTAATCTGAAAGTCCCAATTCATTTCAATAAAGTCATATGTTGGCTTTATGCAGAGATGAATTCATTAAAAATGCAGGTAAAATCATTGTCAGAAGATGGAGACATTCAAGTCAATAGAAAACGAACTGCTCTCCATCATAGACATTCCATCCCACCTGCTTTAGGACACTTTACAGAGACAGTACAGAACTGCATTTAGAAAATTAATTTAGCTCTGCTGTCATAAAATCACTTCATAAATGTTTTTGTGTTGCTTCTATGAAACACAGCAGTAAAAGTTATTTCCAGTATAGATTTGACATGTACGGCTGATAGATCAGGTCAAAGAACAAAGACAGTTCTTCTTTTAACCACAAGAGGGGGTCAATGGGTCAAAATTCATTATTACATCCTGTGTTTTTTTTTTACAAATTTAATCTAAACTTGAAGAAAATAACAATTCTAACTAACTGAATGTGTTGATTCAGATAGAATGCAAACAGTCTGAGATTCTGAAATAATAATCGGTCTGAGCTTTTAAAATTAAGACACATTTTAGCTTCTTGTTGTTTGATGATTTTTCAGGAGGTACAAGATAATTATTTTTGACATCTTGAGCTCATTGTTGAGCGTTGATCACAGCAGAAATGTAACAAGATACAAACAGTTGTGATATATATATTCAGTATTTAATTAGAAATCTTGATTTTAAATATTGTGTTAGTAAAACATGATCTTGTTCTAAAGGTTGCTAATCCAGCATCAGGTGAGAGACTGATTTAATAGTTAAATATTTTGGATGGAATGTTGTAAGGGAAATATTAAAATGTCCCGATTTGACTGTATTAATTAATGTTTGTCACATTGTCTCCTTATATAACTTGCTTTTCTATGAAACTTATTTTTGTATAAACTATCTGCCTCAGTAGAAGGGAGTGATTCTCGAGCAGAAACTGTGAGAATAGCAGGGCTGACTGGGAAATGGGACCGGCCCTCCTAGTTCCCACGCAGCCTTTGTCTGATTAGACTACAAGAGACGGGGAGCCCCTCTCCTTAGCGGAGTCAGCTGCGGGTCACGTACGGACGCCCAGCTGGTTTACGCTACTCTACCTGGACTGTAGGCTCTCCAGTCCGTGTGTCACGGTAAGAGGTAATGCATTTATGCTGTCTGCTATGTGCTTAGCGTAACCAAAGATTGAAATGTTTGTCTGTCACTATGCTCTGAGGGAAATAAACGACACATTTCATCATAATGAGTCATGTATGAACCTGAGAATTTTTCACAAAACAAATGTTTAACTGAGGTGCAGTTGGATGTTGAAGTCCGTACACTGACCTGACTGTGTTTGTGTGTTTCTTAATGTTTTTATTTTGTATAACATCTGATGTTACGCTCCTATCATTGTGTAAAAGCAGCTGAGGGACTGAACCGACAAACCTGATCACCGATGTTCTCTGGTTGTCCCTTCACCGCCACCCTGGCGATGCCCGGCAGATCGATAAGCGTCAGATCCGGAACATCAGGGGAAGCGATTTCCAGACTGATGAGGTCATCACTGATCCCCACTCCAACTCCGGCCATTTCATCCTGTGCTGTAGAGATAAAATAATGATTGATGAAGCCTAATCTGAGACACCTGAGTATAATGTTGCGTTATACCTTCTCTTATTTTTTTCTCCACAACTGCAGGGTCATCGAGCTCTTCTTCATAGTCTTGGTAACTTATCTTTCCGTACCACTCCTGCCCTTCTTTCCTTCTCTTCATTTTCAGTTCAAGAGGACATCTTGTAACGATACCTGATTAATGATAGAAGAGAAAACTAGTTAGGTGAGATCCAGAGAGCTTGTTAAAACGTTTTTCAACAAATAAATGTAACCGAACCTGATTTGTAAGAACTGAAAGGGATATAAAAGAAGAAGAAGAAAGCTTTTTTGTCCCTCAGTGGGAAGGTTTCCTTGTTACAACAGCAACAAGATCAAAGACTATCTCTCCTTCATGCAGTGAGGGTGGATCAGTCTGTCGCTGAAGCTGCACTCTAAGGCAGACAGGGTGTCCTGCAGGGGTTGTGACTCATAGTTCAGCATTTGGGAGTTTTGCAAGGATCCTTCTGTCACCAACCTCCAGCATCGAGTCCAGAGGACAGCCCAGGACAGATCTGGACTTCCTGATCACCTTGTCCAGCTTCTTCCTTTGTGATGCTGCTGCTACAGGATGGCTGATGTCCCTACCGAGTCATAGAAGGTCTACTGGAGTTCCCTTCTTCACTCCTAAAACCTTAGTCTCCTCATGACATATCATCATAATCTCAAATGCAAACACAACGCAGTTAGCCTTGCTCTGCAAGATGGAGTCTCGCGAGATTTGGAGTTTTCCAAACCCACAAAAATCCATCTTGTACTGCTCCATTGAAAACCGTCTATTTCAGTCAAAAACGCTCGAACCAATCATGTGTTAGCATCGTGCTTTGGGGCGGGTGTTCAGGTATGATTGGCAGCAAGTGTCCAAGCAGACAAAGCAAAACAAACATGGCTGCTGGTGGACGTACACATAAAAGCAGCTATTGAATCTGTTTTAGGACAAGAGACGATATCTTCATTGAACACTGATCAAAGGTAAAAACTTTAGTAAAGATGTGTTTTGCTTTTCTTAGTGGTAACAATGTGTTTGTTTTTCTCCTGAATGGAGTCGTAAGAAGTTGATTTACTGTGATTGGCTAAAGACAGATCATCAAAGACAGACACTTGCTGGCTCGACCTCCAATCAGATTAAAATATTATATCAGATGTCCCTTCCCTTTTATAGACGGTTTCAAATGGAGCAGATCCAGATGTATGTGTGTCCCTGATAAGAGGCGGGGCTACACATAGATCTGCAGAGCCAGGTTACAATGCAGTTGCTCTTGACCTTGACCGTCATGGTCAATGCTCTGGTGTCTCTGTTCTTGTTTTTGTCTCTCAGCTGGAGTTGAAGCAGATCTCTAGTGTTTTCTCTCTCTCTCCCACCTATCTTTTTTTATCTATTTTCCCTGTGTCTGCAATTTTTATTTAAATTATAAGAAAAAAACCTCTTCTACCACCCCTCCATCAAGATGGTTGTGTCTTTTTGCATGTGTGTGGTTCAGCAGCTGCACAGATGTTCCAGATGTTCATCAAACCACCAGAGAAACTAGTCAGCTGCTCTCTCACCTGGGAAGCACTCAACAGCTCCCAATGCATCATGAAAGCAACATGTTCAGGATAAACTTGGTTTGAGCTTCTACAGTTCAGCTACAAAACACTTTTTGCACATCAATCTAGACAGAATCTGCAATAACTGTAAAAAAGTGTAGCTATATACAGTCTTTTAATAATTTTTATTCGGAAGTGAAGTCAAACATGTTTTACTGCTTGTTCTATGAGACTGAAAAAAGACATTTTATTTTATTTCACCTTTTAATAAAGATAAAAGTTATAACAAATTATATAGTGCTTCAGAGGTTAAAACAGCAATAAAAACTTCAACTGTCCATTATCTCTTTGCTCTGCATACACTAATTTGATTAATTTGTTACTTTAATACGTTTTTGCGCGGCAAAAAACTTCTTTATTTATTTGAAAGTGACCACGTACAGCCTGCAGATACTCACCACTCCCTCTGGGCAGAGCCACACCTGACAGCGCCTCCAGCACCGAGCTCTTCCCGGAGCTCTGGTCTCCTATCACGGCTATAGCAGGAAGAGCCAAGTCCTTCTCTACCCCCAGAGAACGGAGAGAGTCGATCAGATCGATGCAGGGACGCACCTTCTCCTCATACTGTTGGTTCAGAGTGTTCATTGTCACAGTTTCAATCCTAACACAATAAATGCAGGACAGATTAAGTTAATCTGTGGTGTTGTGGAGCGATGCGCGTGTCTGATGTGTCTGACGCGCACCGGGTTGGACCAGGAGGACTTTAGGTTTCGTTTCTGTGTTTTACAGCGATGTTACTTGCTGGAAATAGAAACAGACAACAATTCCGCGAGGTGAAATAAAGCAGGACAGGTTTCGTTTCTCCGATATTTCGTGATGGTAATTAAACATTGATGAAGTGCTTCTGATGAAAACGGAAGTCGTGTCTTTCTTTATGAACAACTTGGATTTGATGTTTTTGCAAAGTGCCTTAAACGATTTTTGTTATGAACTTGTGCTCTAATAAAAAAGAATTGAATTGAACGTTTATTTCTATTTATAGATTTTTTTCTCTACGGTTTTAGTTTCGTTTATTCTTTTGGTATTCGTAGTGATGAAAATAGGCTTTTGTGACCGAGAGGAAAAAAATGCTCTTATTTATCCAGTTTTTGCTGATTAAACACTGATATTTTTAAGGGACATTTAACAAATCGCAGTCTACACTCAATTGCTCCAGAATTGCTGTCATAAAAAGGGATTTTCTGTGACGTAGACTAAACAAAATCTGAAAACTAAAAATCAAATAGTTTCTTCTGAATTACAGAGACGTTCTGTAGTAACCAGATACCAATGCAACATGAAAGTTTAAGCGCCTCCTAGTGGCTGTTTCCAGTACGAGCCTCAAGTCCTATGTGACCTAGGGATGGGAAATTCAGCTCTTTTCAAAGATTTGGCGTTTTTAAATTTTTTTTATTTCCTATATTAATCCCTCGTGGGGAAATTTGTCTCTGCATTTTGACCCATCCTCACCGTAGAGTGAGGAGCAGAGGGCAGCCATATTGAACAGCTCTCAGTTTCGGGGTTCAGTATCTTGCCCAAGGATACTTCGACCAGTAGCCTTTTGCCGGGACACGGGATCAAGCTCCGGTTTCCCGATCAGAGGGTGACCTCATTCCCGACAGACTACGGCCGCCCCGAGGCAGCGGTGGTTTCGCTATCTTGCCCAAGGATACTTCGACGTAGCTTGCTGGTACCGGGGATCGAACCCTATGTATGGCGTTAGAATTGTGTCAAAAGTACTGAGAACAGTTTATTAAACTCTGAACAGATATTATCTACTCGCACGAGCAGATTCTGTCCTCGCGCAGAGTTTTTCTTCACTCGAGGAGTTTCTTCCCTCACGCGAGGTAAATTCAATTCTCAAACAGATTCAACCATTCACCCGCAATTCTGCTCATGCGGGTATGGGGAGCCTAAGTCACGCCCTTCTACTTCCGGTCCATGGGTCCCCTGGACGAAAAAATAATGAATGAAAGTCAATGGAGCGATAAAAGTTATTTTCTGATCCAGTTTGAAATGCACCATGGATCGAACATATGGTGTCCGTGAGTTGTAAAGACAAGTTTTGATGCAGAGAAAGCGATCAGTTTCGACACGCGGCAAAAGTTATTTTATATTTTGTGTGAAGACACGTAGTAAACTACAACCACTTGTCTCACCGTGCCGCTCAGAAGGAGAAGAAGAATCAGAATAGGAACAATGGCGGTGAGTTTAGCTTCACCTCCTATCAGGACGAAGGAAGGAGCATTAAACCACTAGTTATGTGGTGACGTCCAGGTATAAAATACACCGGCATTGTCACGTAAAAACGAGGGAAAAGGCAGCGGTGAGACTCGGGAGATTCTGCAATTCTGAAATTTAAAAAATAAATAAATCCTAATCCACATGAGAGACCTGGTCAAAACGCACATCATTATTTATCATTTAAATTGCGGTACAGCATGTGTGTGATTCAGGGCGTAAGACAAAGCGGACCAGAAAATAATTATAATCAGTAACGCCATGTACTTTTGTGGAGTCTATTTGAGACATATAGTAGCCTACTAATTGTTACTTTTAATGAGAGATTATTACAATGAAATCTAGTTTATTTGTGTGATCGCAGCGACTGTCAAAAGTCATATACCTGCATGAATTTCTGTTCATGCGAGTGCGAATGGTTGAATCTGTTTGAGAATTGAATTTACGCTCGCGTGAGGGAAGAAACTCCTCGAGTGAAGAAAAACTCTGCGCGCGAGGACAGAATCTGCTCGTGCGAGTAGATAATATCTGTGCAGAGTTTAATAAACTGTTCTCAGTACTTTTGACACAATTCTAACACCACAGAACCTGCCATCTTTCGAATGAAGGGCGATTGCCCTTCCACTAGATAACGCCCACCATTTATTGTCCCAGCTCAGAAGAAATGTCTCTGGAGGATCCCAAATGTCTCGTAGTATCACTGGGAGCCTTTTATTTCAAACTCATTTAGCAACAGAGAATGGCTTGTGTGTTTGAAAGTAATTTTGTAATCCTGGGATTTCGTAAATACTGTCCTTCTGTCTTTTATATAACAGTACACCTAGTCTGTCTGTCCATGTGACTGTTCAATTAAAACAAGATCCCACTTCTGACTGAATCCACTTTTAGACAAGTCGAGCTGGAAAAGCAAGTCAACGCTTCTCATTGACTGTATGTGGATCGAGCTAACTCTTTATAGTGAATGAAACTCTGTTGATGTAAAACAAGTAATTTTTCTAATTAAAAACTAAAAATACAACTCAGATTATTTTTTTTCCAAACCCTGGTCGCTTGTTGATTTGTTGCTGCATGTTGAGAGATTCATTTAGAAATTAGCTCTAATTACCTCCGCCAATGAGGTAATGTTTTCATTGGAGTCTGTCTGTCTGTCAGCAGGACAACTCAAAAACTTATGGATGGATTTTGATGAAATTTTCAGAAATTACCCAAAGAAGAATTGATTTGGGGGTGATCCGGATTACCGCTTGGATCTAGGAATTATTTTAAGGATACGGACATAGTACTTCCTACAAAATGTCCCCTTGGCGGAGGTTCTGGTTGTTTTATGTTATAGAGAGACATCATGAGCAGGTGGTTGCAGGGCTTTCAACTCCATGTTTTTAAATCTGGCACAAAAAAACAGCATGGCAACCTATACCTATACCTTTATTAGATTATTTACCTGTTCTACTGCCTGTTGAGACAAATAAAGAATCAATCAATCAATCAATCATTTAACAGCATCTCTGTGCATTTAGGCCTCAATTTAAACTGTAAGGTTTTGCATAAATGTGAAAGCATAGTTTCATCCTGCCTTGTATCAGTAGTGGAGTTGGGATGTGGAAGATATTTTTTACCAACTGAGCATCTTTTAAAGAGGCCATTTCACACAAATTCCATGACTTTTGGTTATTTCTTAAGTATTAACCAGTAATATGAAACATTTTATATCTAAAAAACATCAGGAAACACTGATTAACAGACCTTTCAATCTTTCTGTGTCAAAATTTGGCTGGTTCCCTGAGGCTTCGGGCAGTAGCTCGTATTTGAATTTGCTGGACTCTGATTGGCTAACAAACTATCCTATCAGAGCAAGGTATAGGCTACTGTTTCCTGCTCGGCTGCGCATGGTAAAGTCAGACGTTGCATCTTCCTGTTTGTTACGTCTTGTGCTAAAAGCTTTTAGCCAGCAGCATGCTAGGCGTTATGCTAACAGCTTTTAGCCAGCAGCATGCTATGCGTTATGCTAACAGCTTTTAGCCAGCAGCATGCTAGGTGTGGTTTCAACTGCGGGAGCTGATGAATACTAACGAACAAAGGAGTTGTGATGAAACAGATACAGGTCGTTAGAACTCAGGAGAACTCTGGTTTTATCACCACCTGCGTAGTTTGAGAGATTAAAACTGAAAGAGAAGTTGTTGACCTGTTTTCACCCACTATGAAGGTAAGAACACCTGTGGAGCTAAAATATTCAACAGAAACCTCAGAAACACTGTTTTTAATGGAAGAGACTCTTTAAACACAACAGTCTACTATGTCCATCCCGTATGATCACTGTGTTCCATCTTCTGACGGCTACTTTCAGCAGGATAAAGAACCACAAATCTCAAATCATGCCAAGCTGGCTTCTCGAACAGGTCAATGAGTTCACTGCAACCCGACAACCTCCATACTCACCCAGTCTGAATCCAAAATGTTTGGAATGAAGTGGAAAAGTGGATTCACATTATGGTCTGCAGCAACTGGATGACGCAATACAAACCAAAACATCTGAGGAATGTTTCTGACACCTCGTTGAATTTATACCTCAAAGAATTAACAAAGTTTTGAAGGCAAAATGGGTTCAAACCTCAACTCAATTCAGTTTTATTTATACTGTGCCAGCTCATAACAAAAGTCATTTCAAGGCAGTATGCATCTTTAAATGTATATAAATCTTTATTATCTCTTCAGTATTTCTGCAGTTTAAATGCTTTTTCTCCCAAAAAAACTGTGAACCTGACTAAAAACAGCTGCATTCAGCCTTCAGTGAAACTCCAGACTGCCTGTAGATGTTTTAGTGTTGTGCAAAAGGTTTTTTTTTTATCCCAGTTTAGTCTTTTGTTTCTGAGTTTTTTCTTTTTGCATAAAGCTGCTTTCATTTCTTGTTTGGTCTTTCCATCCCTGTTACTGAGATGGTTGTTCTTAAATGTCCTGATTCTGCAGAAGACTGAAAGTCTTTCCATCGTAAATGGCTCATCGATCACCAGTGGTTTACTTATCCAGAAATAACATGAAAAATATTCATATATATATATGCAATAAATGTTGCATAATGATATGAGTCTTGTCTAACTTTCCCTGTGACTGGCTCCAAGATGTGTCCATCAAAACAAGGTCCTTCTTCTTTCATGTTACACACGTCAAAGTTAATAGAGAACATAAAGCAATGATAAAGAGAGTAATAACATATACGTATACATATACTATACTATACGTATAGCAACACAAATAATATACAAATTGAAACGTGTATTCTATTTCTTCATAAGTAAATAGATTTGAAATAAGTCTGACATCTAATTGTAACTATGCACAATGTTTTTTTTCTGTATTTTTCTAACTTTCAGAATAAAATGAAATTCTATCTACAGCATTGGAAAGTCATGCAGAGGGTCCTGCTATGACTAGGAACCCATTCCTGGAGTGAACCCACAAGTTCTCACTTCAAACTCTAAATCTGTGTTGTATTGAAGTCAAATACGTTCATACTGAACTCGCTCAACAGAACGCGTGCCTTGGACAGGCGTTTGATGCGGTTATGCAGGTGCACTCTGTTGTTCTTTACGCCCCCGTCCTCTTGGAGCAGTAACTCCATCTTTTCCTTGTCTTGAAGCATCTGCAGCATCTCTCTCTGCAGCTTCAGCGCAGACTCCTGCAGCATCTGGTAGTGGATCACCAGGGGGATCTGATCAGCCAGACGGTGGCCTGCAATCTGTGGTTGGTAAAAAACAAATGGTTGTTTTGATTAACAAGAATTTGTAGCTGAGATCGTACTGAGGGAACGAACATGCACCATCTTGACTGTGATCACATCCTGTTTTTGTTTGTTATTGGTTTTTTTTTTTGGCTGTAAAAATTCTTCCTTCAAATTATTCTGGCTTTATTCTGAAAGAAAACCCCAAATTAATGTGCACTATTTGTTGGTAAACTTGCAAGACGTTTTTTTGTCTTTTTCCCACAAGAATTTTACACATAAAATAGTGTCAGGTGCAAACAGAATGTTTTAATGGGACTTACCTGGTAATAGGATTTTAGGTGTTTCATCATCTCTCTCAGGTTGGCCCCAATTTCGATACCGTTCACAGCCACAACATTATCATCCCTCTTCCTCTTCCCCAACTTCTTGCTGTATCTGCAGTCCTGAGTGTAAACAACCATCTCCATCCTAAACTGGGTCCTCAGCATGGACTCGGCCAAAGCTTCTTTCTCATTTTTGATGGATTCTATCTTCAACTAAAACACACAGAAGATTTCATTTCACTTCTTTGTTCAACAAACCAATCTGAAGTAAGAAAGCTTGTTTAAATTGATACATTTTATAATAGAATTATAAACTTTACAATAATCTAAAACGTTTCATATTCAGTGCAACAATTTGCTGCTCAAGTTCAGCTTGAGTGAAGATTAAAACTGAGTTAGAAAACTTGTTTCTTTTTATTTGTTGTTGTTTACAAACAAAATACTTTCATTTTACCGTCCATCCATCCATCCAACATCCATCCATCCAACATCCATCCATCCATTTATCCATCCATCCATCCATCCATCCATCATCCATCCATCCAACATCCATCCATCCAACATCCATCCATCCATTTATCCATCCATCCATCCATCCAACATCCATCCATCCAACATCCATCCATCCATCTATCCATCCA
>SSNP01000170.1:631857-661857 GCA_006937955.1 Pachypanchax playfairii | reverse complement strand
CATCCATCCGCCCAACATCCATCCATCCATCCATTTATCCATCCATCCAACATCCATCCATCCATTTATCCATCCATCCAACATCCATCCATCCATCCATCCATCCATCCATCCATCCATCATCCATCCATCCCTCCATCCATCCATCCATCCATCCATCCATCCACCATCCATCCATCCATCCACCCACCCATCCTCCATCCATCCATCCATCCATCATCCATCCATCCATCCATCCATCCATCCATCATCCATCCAACATCCATCCATCCATCCATCCATCCAACATCCATCCATCCATCCATCCATCCATCCATCATCCATCCATCCATCCACCATCCATCCATCATCCATCCATCCATCCATCCATCCATCCATCCATCATCCATCCATCCATCCATCCATCCATCATCCATCCATCCATCCATTTATCCATCCATCCATCCATCATCCATCCATCCATCCATCCATCCATCTATCCATCATCCATCCATCCAACATCCATCCATCCATCCATCCATCCATCCATCCAACATCCATCCATCCATCCATCCATCCACCATCCCTCCATCCATCATCCATCCATCCATCCATCCATCATCCATCCATCCATCCATCCATCCAACATCCATCCATCCATTTATCCATCCATCCAACATCCATCCATCCATCATCCATCCGTCCATCCATCCATCCATCCATCCATCCATCCATCCATCCATCCATCCATCCATTTATCCATCCATTTATCCATCCATCCATCCCTCCATCCATCCACCATCTATCCATCATCCATCCATCCAACATCCATCCATCCATCCATCCATCCATCCATCCATCCATCCATCCATCATCCATCCATCATCCATCCATCCATCCATCCATCCATCCATCCATCATCCATCCATCCATCCATCCATCATCCATCCATCCATCCATCCATCCATCCATCCATCCATCATCCATCCATCATCCATCCATCCAAAAATCTTTAAGATACCCTTTAATACTAAAAGCTAAATAAATCAGTTAATCAGAAATAGTGCAAATTTCTGTTGCCTTCATATTTTGGGCTTTTATCCTTTTACTAAAATGTTCATGTTTCCTCAATTTTCCGCAGTGTGGGATAATTTATACACCTCTAATAAAATCGGTACATGTGTCTCAGAGACAGACAAAAATGGATGCAGAAAGATACCTTGGCTGTTCTGATGAGATTAGGCAGCCCGACCAAGCTGCTCTGCGCCAACCCAAACAGCTCTTTCTTCACAATTTCTTTAGATAAAAAAAAAACATTTAGACATAATGAAGAATCAAAAAAAGGTGTTTATGAGCTCTTTTCATCATTTAGTAATCCGTAGTTCCAATTTAATGAGGTGCATTTAGGTTAAACTATTTCTCTAATCAACATCCTACGATCCCCCCAAAAATGTGAAAACCTCCATTTTCCTCTCAATACAATACATTTAATTAAAATATCACCTTTTATCATAGAAACAGACTTTTAAACAAGCAGTTTAATCTCATGCAGTGACAACCTGTGAACATCAGAATAAAACATACCTGCCACTTCTTTAAGTTTTATGACAGCAGGCTCTTCCAGTTGTTTGATCTGCTCCTGCACCATGGCCTCAAAGGTCTTGTAGTTGATGAAGCCTGGCAGCTCCTTTCCACGGTACTTCCGTTCATACAGAGCAACCTCTTTTTGAATATTCCAGTTGACTACAACAAGTTGCAAAAAAAAAAACAAATAAAAACCTGATAGTTATTATCTGAAAATGTCGACATTCTTTCAACTTCTTGCATTAAGATGAAAAGCAGCCCCACATGATGGCACTCACATGTTGTTCCAGAGTTGTCTATAGTTTGTTTCCAAATATTAAAATGCTGTCGAAGTGTGGAGAAGATTTTGGACTTGAATCCACACTTGATTTCCTCCCCTTTGGTGAGATAGATGGCGTCCTGTGTGAACGCTGTCACCCTCTAAGATAACACAAGATGATCATAGTATTTAAACAAAATCTGGTAGTTGAAACAGTTTCATTAAAAGCTAATAAACTCACATCAATAAGAAAACCCAGTCTCTCAGTGGAGTCAGACGGGGGTCCGTTCCCTAGTTTGTCCAGCTTCGCTTGAGTTTCCTTCAGTTTGGTCACGATCTGCTCTTCCAGCTCAGGCAGCGATCTCTATAGATCACACGGTGAGAGTTAAAGTGTGTAATCGTCCTCACTAAGCTGTTCATTCATGCAGATCAATCAAACATCATCACCTGGATGTGATTAACCAGCTCCAGGGTGAGGTTTTCTGCCACTTTTGGAATAGTGGCCAGTCCTTCATAATACAACGTCCTGCAGCACAAATAAAAACGTTACAGGGTGAACAATCAGCTGCAAGTCTGAAAAGAAATAGACTTACTGAAAATGCGTGTGACTTCTGAAGAACTCATCTTCTCTCTTTATCGCTTCAGGTAGAGACACATTGTCAGTGATCTCCTTCTGACCCCTGCACTTGACGATCATGTAGCCCTTCTTCAGGGGAATGACTTCATTGTTGACCGTCTTCACCACCGTCTCCTCAGTGCCTTTGTCCACCAGGTCAGGCTTGGTTAAGATACCTGAAGGAGTGAAAGAGATGAATGGCAAAGAGTTGAAGAACTCACACGCAGTAGGAGGAATAAGAATCACTTTTATTTACCCAGAGTCCTCTGTCCATCAAAGTCCACCTCCTGAGCCATCTTCAGTGCCTCTGTAGTTGCTATGTCCACGTTGCTGGGAACCACCACCAAGCTGATAGTTTGTTGTTTAGAGATGAACTTCTTGATAAGTCTCTTTATCTAAAAGTGAAAGGTGGGAGGGGCTACTGTTAGGTCACTGCTGTGGTCATTACCTCCGCCATCAGGTCATAATTTCACCAGGGTTTATTGGTTAACTTAAAAAGTTTTGGATGGATTTTGATTACATTTTTTAGGAAAAGTCAGAAATGGTCCAAAGAAGAAGTGAGTAGATTGAATGTTTTTCCACTGTCACTGCTCAGGATGGAGGATTTAACCCAATCAGCTGGTTCCTTAGATAGAAAATGTTTTATTATTAATTGGTTGATTTTTCTGTGAAGTGCCTTGAAATGATTTTGTTATGAACTGGAACTTTATAAATAAATAAACTTGAAACTTGAATGTTTTAACAAAATACAGGGGGAGTTCTCAACAGGTTCTACGTGATACCAAGGATTCATCTGGATCATTACAAAATTCCAGATATACGTATATAATCCATGATTTTTTATCACTGCTGAACAGATGATGGTATTAATTTACAACAAACACCAGAAGATAGTTGAGACTCTGCAGAATCCGATTTGATGTACCTTCAGAAGCTCTGGATCTCAATCCAGAAGAAAACCACCATCACTGAAGAATGAATTTCCATTAATAACCACTGAACTAATAATGAAATCAATATTCATCCAATCTCTAAAGGTGTTTTCATGGTCAATGAATCTGATAATGTCGATAAAACAAAGGGGGGGGGGTCTGCTTGAAGCAAATCACACCAGATACTGACTGTTTTACTGAGTCCCCAGACCCCCTCAATAAAACAAGACAGAATATTTCAGCGTGTCCTTTTATTATAGCCAGTCTAAGACACACCTGTGCAATAATCAGCATCTTGATATGGAACACCTGTGAGGTGGGATGGATTATCTCTGCTCATTATTACACATTTAGACAGATTTTTGAACAATATTTGAGAGACAGATGATTATTCTGTACATGTGGAAAGTGTTTTAAATCTTTGAGTTCTTCTCATGAATAATGGGAGCAAAAACAAAAGTGTTGCCTTTATATTTTTATAAATGTGCAACACACTAAGGTTCTGATAAATAGATGAATCTCTTCAGCTCTAAACAAAACGCTGGACTCTCTTACTTGTTCGCCGATGTTTTCAGGCTGTCCTTGCACAGCCACTCGGGTAATACCAGGCAGGTCAATGAGTGTCAGGTCTGGAACATCAGGGGAGGCGATCCATAGACTGATCAGTTCATCACTGATTCCCGCCCCGGACCCAGCCATTTTATCTTGCGCTAAAGAGAAATAAAAACATGTATGTTCTGTTGTGTGTGTCAGCAAACTGAGGAATAGCATTTTAGCTCCACCTACAAATGTAAATTATATAGTTTGTTCAAAATAGTTGTATTAGGACATGAGAAGAAGTGAGAACAAGTAAAAAGAGAAAGAAAAGTTGAGACTGCTAAAATACTCTGAGAGGAGTTTGTACAGGAACAACAAGACTGGGTTGTAAACATGTATTTTTTGTTTACACAACCAGGTAAACAGACACACATTCAAATATGTTCTCATTTCTGTGGTTCTTACTACTACTACTACTACTACTACTACTACTACTACTACTACTACTGTCATTTAGCAGACGCTTTTATCCAAAGCGACTTACATTGAGAGAACATACAAGCAAGAAATCAAAGAGAAGGAAACAATATAAGGAGGCGGACTGTTTGGAGTCCAGTTTAATTCTGACGCTGATACATCAAGTGTATCAATTTTTATTTATTTATTTTTTCTGAATGAAATGGTCTCAAGCTTCCGTTGCTGGTTGTTTGAAAGTTACATTCTGAAGGTGATACAGAAGGTTCTTCATGTTTAACACTCTTTAAAAGACAGAAGTAAGACAATCTGGTGGCTGAATGAGAACTTCATTTGAGCAGAACCGGCAGGACCAGCTCTGATGTGGATTTGTTACCTGATCACCACTGGCTTTTGTTTTCTAACTACCTTCACGGATCTTTTCCTCCACATCTTCAGGATGTGATATCTCCTCCTCAATGTCACGATATCTTATGGTTCCAGACCACCCCTCTCCTTCTTCTACCTTCTCCATCTTCAGCTCCAGAGGACATCTTGTCACAATACCTGTATTACAGATGATGAGACAGAGAGGGCAGAATTATAGAGTAGTTTAATCAAATAGACTTCAGTCATTGTGAATAATTTGACTGAAATCCATCCATCTGGTCCTATTATACACAAATATTAGGTTCTACTTAACCTGCATCTATGAGAACATTAGAACATTAGAACATGGCTTCTTTGCTTCATTATTTGCATCTTTTGCTCCTGTCCTTTTACAAAGATATTTTCTTTTAAAGTGTAACTGCACTCCATGAGAAAGCCTAGACCCTCCCAAAACAAGATTTGAAAAGTCCTACAGAAGTGGGAGGGGCCCTGATGAACAGAGGGGCGTGGTTTTCACCTCATTTTAAACTGTTTCTTATTTGTTGTTAAGTCCTACTAATGAATTCAGTAAGGGAAAATTATTATTATTATTATTATTACAGTTTACTTGCTAACAAAGGTGAAAGGAACAACAAATATATGTCAGGTTTTTGGGTTTTGGTTGTTTGTTTATTTTATTCTGTAACTTTGGGTTTTCTAGTTATCTGTTAGTTTGTTTTCTCTCCGTTATCTGTATCTTATGTTTAGTATATAGCTGTGTCTGTTGTTCAGTTCTCCTCTGGTGTCTTAGTTCTGTTATGTTTTATTTTCCTAGTCATGTATTCCAGTTTTGATTTTATTTTGATACCGTTTGTATTTCCTGTCTGCCCGTGAGATGCATAGATATACTGCGGTCAAACCAGCCGTCGATCGTTTGTCCGCGGTCAAGTGAGCCGCAACTATATTTGGAGTTCGCTTTTATGTGGTACTTTACGGTAACACCCGTCTCGCTGCTTCATTGGAGCGGAGATGAGCGACAGAAGAGGATGGGTTGACATCGAGATGAGACAGAGCTGCTACCTCGCACTTATTGAGCAAAATAGCAACACAATAAAAATAGTTAACTATTTATGCAATGTTTCATTAAAAATAGAAACAATTATTGACGTAAATTATTAAAAGCTCGATACAAAATATCATTTTTAAATGACACTGCACCTGTAGATAAATTAGTAAGTACAGGTCGTATTTTCATAAGTATTAAGTACTTTTACTTTGTAGTTTGGGAGTAATAGTACTTCAAAGTATGTCCAAAAAGTCAAAAGTGCTGTGTTTGACATAGGATAAAATGGTATTTTCAAAAAAGGACTCTAGACCATCTACACACCCTTACTAAGTACCTCTAGTACTACCTAGTACCAAAGTATGAACTACTTTTACTTTGTACTTTTTGAGTAGGCTAATTGTACTTCAAAATATGTCCAAAACGCCAAAAGATATTTAAATAATTTATGTCAATAATTGTTTCTATTTTTAATGAAACATTGCATAAATAGTTAACTATTTTTATTGTGTTGCTATTTTGCTCAATAAGTGCGAGGTAGCAGCTCTGTCTCATCTCGATGTCAACCCATCCTCTTCTGTCGCTCATCAATATAGCTGCGGCTCACTTGACCGCGGACAAACGATCGACGGCTGGCTTGACCGCAGTATAGATATCTATGGTGAGATGTCTGAGGTTCCTTGATTGTGTTTCATTTCCTTTGTTCATCCCATTTGCTGCCCAGGTGTGCCTTGTTTATTGATTAGCTCCTGTGTCACATTCACTCAGGTGCTCTGTGTTTGTATTTAAGTCTCACGTGCTTGTCAGTCAGTGTCGGGTGGTTGTCGCAAACTTTAGTATGTCCCAAGCCGTAGTCTGTCCTTGCAGTATGTATTCCTAGTCCGTGTGTCCTGTACGTCATCTACCACGTCCCTGTCCCTGGAGCCTTTCTGAGCGTCTCCTTGCGCTGGTCGTCTGGAGAGCTCTTTGTGGTTTTGTTTTTCCGTCGTGTCTCATCACGACCGTTCGTGTAGCTCTGGTATTTGGTTGTGTGTTCGCACCTGGTATGGATTACTATGTTTTCCCATTGGATTATTTTTATTCTTTTTCTCTGGACTCATCTCATCGTCTTTGCATCAGTCTGTTTGTTTTGCTGCCACGTCAGCCTTTTGGTTTCTATTAAACTTTTAGTTATCTTTAAGACATTTTAGTTTCTGTTTTTTCACACTCACTGCACCTGGGTCCAACATAAAACCTCACAAACGTGACAATATAGTGTTTCAGAGGTTCACACAGCAATGAAAACCTTAACTGATCGTTATCTTGTTAAAAATCTTGGTTCCGCATAAACTGATTTGATTATCCTTTAATTTGTTACTGTCATACGTTTTTGTGCGGCATTTCATCACGAAACCACAAACAACTGTAGTTCTTTATTTGAAAGTGACCACGTACAGCCTGCAGATACTCACCACTCCCTCTGGGCAGAGCCACACCTGACAGCGCCTCCAGCACCGAGCTCTTCCCGGAGCTCTGGTCTCCTATCACGGCTATAGCAGGAAGCTCCAGGTCCTCTTCTACCCCCAGAGAACGGAGAGAGTCGATCAGATCGATGCAGGGACGCACCTTCTCCTCATACTGTTGGTTCAGAGTGTTCATTGTCACAGTTTCAATCCTAACACAATAAATGCAGGACAGATTAAGTTAATCTGTGGTGTTGTGGAGCGATGCGCGTGTCTGATGTGTCTGACGCGCACCGGGTTGGACCAGGAGGACTTTAGGTTTCGTTTCTGTGTTTTACAGCGATGTTACTTGCTAGAAATAGAAACAGACAACAATTCCGCGAGGTGAAATAAAGCAGGACAGGTTTCTGTTCTATAAGTTTCGTTTAGGCTATAGAAGAGCTGAATAACCCGATAATATTGTGGTTGGATTTTATCAAAAGTTCTACTGTTGCCAGAATTAGTTTCCTTTGAGAAAAATAATAATAAAGGTGAGAAAACAGCAAATAAAAGAGTGATAAAATTCTTTTTTTTTACTGTATTGTTTTAGTAGCGCCATCTAGTATTGACAATTTATTTTAGTTATTTTTGTCGTCAATGTGAAAAATACCTCGAATAATAACAATAAGACAAACACACAAAACCATCAAATAACAAGGAGGAAAATATTCTTCACTACCTGCCCAGTGGGATGTGTTTTAGTGATGTGTGATGCTTTCAGGGTCAATGAATCCAGTAATGTTGATAAAATACTAGATGTTGTACTGAATAGCGCTACAACTGGTGGCAGCTTGTTGGAGTAGCTCTGTAACTTAGCTAGCACTTGCTAACATTTTTTGTTCTTTTTGATTATCTCTTCCTAGTTTTTTCTTCTGGAAATATTTTCAAAATAGCTACTTTTCTTCTGGTTTGGGTGCTGTGATGATCGAGTTTTTTGCTTTATTTGTCCCTTTTTTGCCACTTGTTATATTCATGGCAATAAGAGACTTGTTTACAAGAAAGAGCGGCTAACTGACATTTCTAAGGTTGAAATAATCCTCAAATTGAAACCCCGCATCCCTGATGAGCTAAAAAGAAGAAGACATGGATGCAGAGCAGGAGCAACGCAAGAGAGAGAAAGAGGAAGTTTAAACCTTCACTTCCATCAGTCATATTGACAAATGTGAGATCTCTTTGCTAACAGAATGGATAAACTTGAAACTCTGTTGAAGACCCAGCCAAAGTATCAGGATGCAGCATCATGTGTTTTACTGAGACACGGCTAAAGGAACATATCCTGGACTCCAGTGTGTCTCTGTCTGGCTTTCAAACAATACAAGCAGACAGAGATTTGAAGAGGAGCTTGTCAGCTGATCACACCTGCAGTCAACTGTTGGGGGCGGAGCATCAGAGCAGGTGACATGAAGAGGCTGAACAGATGGATAAGGAGGACTGATTCTGTCCTGGAGACTGAACTGGAGTCTCTTGAGTTGACTGTCCAAAGGAGGATGAAGAACATGATGGAAAACCCTCATCATCCTCTTCAGAACACAGTAACTAAACAACAGAGTGTCTTCAGTCAGAAGATTCTTCATAATCCGCTGCAGCACAGAACGTTACAGGAGATCCTTCCTGTCCACAGCTAGAACTCTCTACAGGAGATCCTTCCTGTCCACAGCTAGAACCCTCTACAGGAGATCCTTCCTGTCCACAGCTAGAACCCTCTACAGGAGATCCTTCCCGTCCACAGGACTGATTGATTTGATTTGATTGTTTGCTTTTGGTGCAGATCACATGATGGTGGAATTGAGCTACTTGGGAGTTCTGATGGTTTTCCAGTTGAAAAACATTTGCTAAAGACCCCTTTTTCATTCTCCTGGACCTTCCCTCTGCGATGGACCTGTGGCTGCCTTCTCTTCCTGCCTGTGGTCGCTGGTCCACTTGGGGCTTCTTCCACCTGGATCTGAAGCACTCTGGCGCCCTCAGGGTCGAGGTGGTGGGTGGTGAAAACCACACTCTAGCTACACTGTACTCTTTCTGTGCAGTCATTCCACATGATAAATATATATAAACACATCACACATACAAACACTAGTATGAGTATATTTACAAATAAACATGGACATGCAAATGGGCGCGATACACACACTGATACATGCAGAGCACCAACACATACACTACAACAAACACAAGCACACAGACACACTAACACATGCACATCCACACTAACACATGCACATCCACACTAACACACGCACATCCACACTAACACACGCACATCCACACTAACACACGCACATCCACACTAACACACGCACATCCACACTAACACACGCACATCCACACTAACCCATGCACATCCACACTAACACATGCACACCCACACTAACACACGCACATCCACACTAACACAAGCACATCCACACCAACACATGCACATCCACACTAACCCACGCACATCCACACTAACACACGCACATCCACACTAACACACGCACATCCACACTAACACACGCACCTCCACACTAACACACGCACATCCACACTAACACACGCACCTCCACACTAACACACGCACATCCACACTAACACCCGCACATCCACACTAACACATGCACATCCACACTACCACATGCACATCCACACTAACACATGCACATCCACACTAACACATGCACATCCACACTAACACACGCACACACGCACATCCACACTAACACACGCACATCCACACTAACACACGCACATCCACACTAACACATGCACATCCACACTAACACATGCACACCCACACTAACACACGCACATCCACACTAACACACGCACATCCACACTAACACATGCACATCCACACTAACACACGCACATCCACACTAACACATGCACATTCCCACTTAACACATGCACATCCACACTAACACATGCACATCCACACTAACACACGCACATCCACACTAACACACGCACATCCACACTAACACACGCACATCCACACTAACACACGCACATCCACACTAACACATGCACATCCACACTTAACACATGCACATCCACACTAACACATGCACATCCACACTAACACATGCACATCCACACTAACACACGCACATCCACACTAACACACGCACATCCACACTAACACACGCACATCCACACTAACACACGCACATCCACACTAACACACGCACACCCACACTAACACATGCACATCCACACTTAACACATGCACATCCACACTAACACACGCACATCCACACTAACACATGCACATCCACCCTAACACACGCACATCCACACTAACACATGCACATCCCCACTAACACATGCACATCCACACCAACACATGCACATCCACACTAACACATGCACATCAACCCTAACACATGCACATCCACCCTTAACACATGCACATCCACCCTAACACATGCACATCCACACTAACACATGCACATCCACACTTAACACATGCACATCCACACTAACACATGCACATCCACTCTAACACATGCACATCCACACTAACACATGCACATCCACACTTAAACACGCACATCCCCACTAACCCACGCACATCCACACTAACACATGCACATCCACACTAACACCTGCACATCCCCCTAAAACATGCACATCCACACTAACACACGCACATCCACACTAACACATGCACACCCACACTAACACACGCACATCCACACTAACACACGCACATCCACACTAACACACGCACATCCACACTAACACACGCACATCCACACTAACACACGCACATCCACACTAACACATGCACATCCACACTTAACACATGCACATCCACACTTAACACATGCACATCCACACTAACACATGCACATCCACACTAACACATGCACATCCACACTAACACACGCACATCCACACTAACACACGCACATCCACACTAACACACGCACATCCACACTAACACACGCACATCCACACTAACACACGCACATCCACACTAACACACGCACATCCACACTTAACACATGCCCATCCACACTAACACATGCACATCCACACTAACACATCCACACTTAACACATACACATCCACACTAACACATGCACATCCACACTAACACATGCACATCCACACTAACACATGCACATCCACACTAACACATCCACACTTAACACATACACATCCACACTAACACATGCACATCCACACTAACACATGCACATCCACACTAACACATGCACATCCACACTAACACATGCACATCCACACTTAACACATGCACATCCACACTAACACATGCACATCCACACTAACACATGCACATCCACACTAACACATGCACATCCACACTAACACATGCACATCCACACTAACACACGCACACACGCACATCCACACTAACACACGCACATCCACACTAACACACGCACATCCACACTAACACACGCACATCCACACTAACACACGCACATCCACACTAACACACGCACATCCACACTAACACACGCACATCCACACTAACACATGCACATCCACACTAACACATGCACATCCACACTAACACATGCACATCCACACTAACACATGCACATCCACACTAACACATGCACATCCACACTAACACATGCACAGACACACTAACACATGCACAGACACACTAACACGCGCACATCCACACTTAACACACGCACATCCACACTAACACACGCACATCCACACTTAACACACGCACATCCACACTAACACACGTACATCCACACTAACACATGCACATCCACACTAACTCATGCACATCCACACTAACACCTGCACATCCACACTAACACATGCACAGACACACTAACCCATGCACATCCACCCTTAACACATGCACATCCACACTAACACATGCACATCCACACTAACACATGCACATCCACACTAACACACGCACATCCACACTAACACACGCACACACGCACATCCACACTAACACACGCACATCCACACTAACACACGCACATCCACACTAACACATGCACATCCACACTAACACATGCACATCCACACTTAACACATGCACATCCACACTAACACATGCACATCCACACTAACACATGCACAGACACACTAACACATGCACATCCACACTAACACATGCACAGACACACTAACACACGCACATCCACACTTAACACACGCACATCCACACTAACACACGCACATCCACACTAACACACGCACATCCACACTAACACATGCACATCCACACTAACACATGCACATCCACACTAACACATGCACATCCACACTAACACATGCACAGACACACTAACACACGCACATCCACACTAACACACGCACATCCACACTAACACACGCACATCCACACTAACACACGCACATCCACACTAACACACGCACATCCGCACTAACACACGCACATCCACACTAACACACGCACATCCACACTAACACATGCACATCCACACTAACACATGCACAGACACACTAACACATGCACATCCACACTAACACATGCACAGACACACTAACACACGCACATCCACACTAACACACGCACATCCACACTAACACACGCACATCCACACTAACACACGCACATCCACACTAACACATGCACATCCACACTAACACATGCACAGACACACTAACACACGCACATCCACACTAACACATGCACATCCACACTAACACATGCACAGACACACTAACACACGCACATCCACACTAACACACGCACATCCACACTAACACACGCACATCCACACTAACACACGCACATCCACACTAACACATGCACATCCACACTAACACACGCACATCCACACTAACACATGCACATCCACACTAACACATGCACAGACACACTAACACATGCACAGACACACTAACACATGCACAGACACACTAACACATGCACATCCACCCTTAACACATGCACATCCACACTAACACATGCACATCCACACTAACACATGCACATCCACACTTAACACATGCACATCCACACTAACACATGCACATCCACACTAACACACGCACATCCACACTAACACACGCACATCCACACTAACACACGCACATCCACACTAACACACGCACATCCACACTAACACATGCACAGACACACTAACACATGCACATCCACACTTAACACATGCACATCCACACTAACACATGCACAGACACACTAACACACGCACATCCACACTACCACACGCACATCCACACTAACACCCGCACATCCACACTAACACACGCACATCCACACTAACACATGCACATCCACACTAACACATGCACATCCACACTTAACACATGCACATCCACACTAACACATGCACATCCACACTAACACATGCACATCCACACTAACACACGCACATCCACACTAACACACGCACATCCACACTAACACACGCACATCCACACTAACACACGCACATCCACACTAACACACGCACAGACACACTAACACATGCACATCCACACTTAACACATGCACATCCACACTAACACATGCACAGACACACTAACACACGCACATCCACACTAACACATGCACATCCACACTAACACACGCACATCCACACTAACACACGCACATCCACACTAACACATGCACATCCACACTTAACACATGCACATCCACACTTAACACATGCACATCCACACTAACACATGCACAGACACCCTAACACACGCACATCCACACTAACACACGCACATCCACACTAACACACGCACATCCACACTAACACACGCACATCCACACTAACACACGCACATCCACACTAACACACGCACATCCACACTAACACACGCACAGACACACTAACACATGCACATCCACACTAACACACGCACATCCACACTAACACACGCACATCCACACTAACACACGCACATCCACACTAACACATGCACATCCACCCCTAACACATGCACAACCACACTTAACACATGCACATCCACACTAACACATGCACATCCACACTAACACATGCACAGACACACTAACACACGCACATCCACACTAACACATGCACATCCACACTAACACATGCACATCCACACTAACACATGCACATCCACACTAACACACGCACATCCACACTAACACACGCACATCCACACTAACACATGCACAGACACACTAACACATGCACATCCACACTAACACACGCACATCCACACTAACACCCGCACATCCACCCTAACACACGCACATCCACACTAACACACGCACATCCACACTAACACACGCACATCCACACTTAACACACGCACATCCACACTAACACACGCACATCCACACTTAACACATGCACATCCACACTAACACACGCACATCCACACTAACACACGCACATCCACACTAACACATGCACACCCACACTAACACACGCACATCCACACTAACACACGCACATCCACACTAACACACGCACATCCACACTAACACACGCACATCCACACTAACACACGCACATCCACACTAACACATGCACATCCACACTTAACACATGCACATCCACACTAACACATGCACATCCACACTAACACATGCACATCCACACTAACACACGCACATCCACACTAACACACGCACATCCACACTAACACACGCACATCCACACTAACACACGCACATCCACACTAACACATGCACATCCACACTAACACACGCACATCCACACTAACACATGCACATCCACACTAACACATGCACATCCACACTTAACACACGCACATCCACACTAACACACGCACATCCACACTAACACACGCACATCCACACTAACACACGCACATCCACTCTAACTCACGCACATCCACACTAACGCACGCACATCCACACTAACACACGCACATCCACACTAACACACGCACATCCACACTAACACACGCACATCCACACTAACACATGCACATCCACACTAACACATGCACATCCACACTAACACATGCACATCCACACTAACACATGCACATCCACACTAACACATGCACATCCACACTAACACATGCACAGACACACTAACACATGCACATCCACACTAACACACGCACATCCACACTAACACACGCACATCCACACTAACACACGCACATCCACACTAACACACGCACATCCACACTAACACACGCACATCCACACTAACACATGCACATCCACACTAACACATGCACGCATACGCACGAGCAAACAAATCTTTGTGTATAATTGAGTACTGTAGTATAAAAACCTTTAGAGTGATATATTTTATTAGTATGAACAATATTTATAAATGTATTTGGTCTGTTTATGTTGTCTCCTTGTTGTCTTCTCCCCTCTCACCCCCCCACCGCTTCTGCCTTAATGTTGTCATTTGAGTGTCTTTGTCTCTCTGCATGTCCACTCCGCCTCCGGAACCAGATACAATCAGTCATAGGGTTAGTGAAGCGCACCGTACAACAGAAGGGGTTAATTCAACCCTAACTGTTGTAAGAATAAATCTGTCCTGACATAAAAAGGAACCCAGACGCACAATCGTTTCTGCCAAATACATCAGGACAGGACAGGTAGAAAAAAACCCCAAATAATCTGTTGAGCCAAACTGTTTGAATCCAGGAAGAGAATAAGTATTAATTGAATGTGACATGCAAGAAACGCTGCCAGAGTGTCACCTTCATCCTTATTGAGGACCCTAATCACATCCAGGACACTCAGCCATATAGCTGATAAACCACATCAAATCTATAACATCTTATGAATTAACAACAGTTTTTAAAGGTAACATGATCTTTTTTAACAAATAAAAGAAACAATCCATCTTCAATATAAAGAAACTCCGTCAACTTGTGGTATCCTTACTGTCAGGGACCTGCCATTCAAAAGCATTGCTATGGAAGATTTCCTGTGGAGAACTGGTCTTCATGTCTGAGGGGGACAAGTCCACCCACAGGAGGGAGATTAACCGTCTGGTGCGAGCTCAACAACCTGGAGCTAAAACGATGGAGATGGTTGTGGACTTCAGGAAGAACTCAGGAAGTCATTTTGCTTCCTGGTCAGCTTTCTCACTAGAGGATGGACTTCCTGAGACAATGGAGGAAGTTCAACCACCTGACACTGATGATGGTGCATTTCTGCCTCTACATCGTCGAGTCCATCCTCAGTCTTTTTCAAAAGCCAGATGAAGTGAGAACAGGGCTTTGCTCAGGTTGAAACATCACCTTCCAGAACGTGTCTGACTAGCAGAAGCATTCCAGTATATAACATCATCTATATATATAACTATAATCCCAACAGTCTCTAATTATTATTCTTTTCTTTAGTATTCTCTATCTGTGCATTAAAAAAATAAATTCCATGCAACAAGTCTTCTTGACCACAAACTTGATCTTATTTCTGCACATAAAAGGAAATCCTGCACATTTTTAAAAAAGGGCACTGTGTTCCTTTGTTTCCATGGAAACCCTGTGCAATTTTTTGAGGCAAACAAAACAAATCAAATAAATACTCTTAAGAAATACACAAAGATGAGCAAAGGGGGAAAATGTCTTTAATAGAGCAACGTTCTGTAAAATATCATTCACACTCATGGACCTGAGCACATTAGTCACGGGTGACAGAATATTACACATACATGTATGTTCACTTGACTTTATTACACAAATGCAAGTTACAGGCACAACGGAGCAGAAACACACAGTGGGGGAAGTCGTATATCATTTTATGTAAAGTATAACAAAGCATCTCATCAAATGATCACGACTTTGCAATACATCAACTGGACACACTTTTATAGTACAAACTGAATAATAGTGTTATGTAAAGGTGAATCCACATTGTTCTATTACAGCTGTGGCACTAATGAGCTTGTAACTGGGATTTGCGTGTAGATGTTTTAAACATGCTGTAGAAAGTGAATCTTGTTTTAAGAATTTTTTAAAAAGTCTGAGAGAGGCATAAAAACAGTCACAGTATGTGGAAGTGGCTTCTTCAACACATAAAAAGAGATATTTGAATAAAACAAACAACATTAATACAAGGAAAAAAACACGAGAACAGAAAATGCATGCTGCAGTGTGCATATACATTTTTATTTTACTAGCAGAAAGCTGATGCATTCTGCATACAAAACTTTCTGACATTCATAATAAAAACCTAAACAAAGAGCTGCAACAAACAACAAAAATATCCTTGAATTTTTTCATTTTATTTTACTGGAATTAGAAATATTCACTATCAAAATGTTTTCCCTGTTAGAGTAAAAAACTATGTATTTCCTGATAAACTATTAGTGATGTGTCAGAGCAGAGGAAATTATGTAAACTTTCACACATAAAATGCTTTTATTTTTCCTTATTTCACAGAGAGCTTAGAGGCAAAACACACAGTACAACTTCATGCGCTTTCCTTCAAATACATAGTGCAAACAAACAAACAAACAAACAAACAAACAAACAAACAAACAAACAAACAAACAAACAAACAAACAAACAAACAAACAACAGTGTGAATCAATAATCAAGCACAGTAGAACTGTTACTAATATGTTCTAAACTACTAGAAAATACAATATTCAGCAAACACAACCTCTGCAGACGAAGGATAAATGACTACATCTATGATCTATATAATTTACAATACTTGTACCCACAATGAGAAGATTCTGACACTTCTTTTATCAACTTGACAAATTCAACCTTCNGTCTGAGAGAGGCATAAAAACAGTCACAGTATGTGGAAGTGGCTTCTTCAACACATAAAAAGAGATATTTGAATAAAACAAACAACATTAATACAAGGAAAAAAACACGAGAACAGAAAATGCATGCTGCAGTGTGCATATACATTTTTATTTTACTAGCAGAAAGCTGATGCATTCTGCATACAAAACTTTCTGACATTCATAATAAAAACCTAAACAAAGAGCTGCAACAAACAACAAAAATATCCTTGAATTTTTTCATTTTATTTTACTGGAATTAGAAATATTCACTATCAAAATGTTTTCCCTGTTAGAGTAAAAAACTATGTATTTCCTGATAAACTATTAGTGATGTGTCAGAGCAGAGGAAATTATGTAAACTTTCACACATAAAATGCTTTTATTTTTCCTTATTTCACAGAGAGCTTAGAGGCAAAACACACAGTACAACTTCATGCGCTTTCCTTCAAATACATAGTGCAAACAAACAAACAAACAAACAAACAAACAAACAAACAGTGTGAATCAATAATCAAGCACAGTAGAACTGTTACTAATATGTTCTAAACTACTAGAAAATACAATATTCAGCAAACACAACCTCTGCAGACGAAGGATAAATGACTACATCTATGATCTATATAATTTACAATATTTGTACCCACAATGAGAAGATTCTGACACTTCTTTTATCAACTTGACAAATTCAACCTTCCTCTGCTCCCCTTACCCGGCCCCTGGTTTGCTTTGTTTTTAGATGCAGAGGTGCCCCTCAGAAAAAGACAAGGCACGGCTACATCTGATTGGAGTAGGAGGTGGGTCCTCCCACCTGGCTGTATTCAGATGGCTGGTCAAGGCTTCCCTGAGTATTGTAACTCCCTGACTGGTCAAAGGTTCCTTGGTTGTAAGGCTGTTGGGTGAAGGTACCGGCCTGTTTGTCAGCTGCACTGCCTGAGAGTCTCGAGGAACCCTTGTGCCAGCTGGTCTCCTTAAAGACAAACCAGATGTTTCCAGCCCACAGAACAAAGTTGAGATACCCAAACACCTGAAAGGAAAACAAAGTCTTAGTCTTCAACCATATAAGCACAACTGGATGAAAAATGATGAAATAATATATCAAACTCTAATTATCCTCATATGTTTATATGAGTATTAATTTACCTTGACATGTTTTGATTGTAAACTACAGATTTGTTCAGAAGTGTCACCAGGTGTTGGTGTTTTTTCTTATTAGTATAATAAATTCTAGATCATTTTTCAGCTTTGCCAGGTTGGCCACGCCCACCACTGTCTGATGGTCTCTAGCAGAGCTAATCCCATTATTGTTGACGAGCATTTCTATTGTCTTTTTTAAATATATTTAACTGTGTGAAACATCTTGATGTTCATCAACCAGGACGAGGGGACCAATCAGCTCTCATGCTCTTGGGTTTTTCTCCTCGTGAGACTATCGAACACAATCTGGCAAAGCTGACAGATAAACTAGATATGGACATGTCACACCAACACTGACACTTAGAGGAAGAGTGCAGGGTCTAAAGCAGCGGGGGGACAACTTCAGGCATTGAGGGACACTATCATACATGAGTTGTTTCCCTGCTTAAACACATCTGATGAATCAGGGAAACATCTGAGAGACCTGGAGTTGCTCACGCTTGCTCTAAACTTTAAACACAAGCATTTCATATCTTTTTTCCTGGTTTCACAGTCTAAGAGAAACATTTTTAGGACACACCACAGAAGTGTTGAGTCCAGACCAGCGAGGCCCGTGAATGGAGTCACATTTGTTAGTTGGGATTTTGCAGGCAGGGATGAGAAGCTGCACCTCATCGGGATCAGTGGCCACCTTCACATCAGATAAAGCCTTGGCCCAAGCTGAGGAGCTGACCAGCCACATGAAGGAAAACACTACTGTCACCACAAAATCCTGCAAGACGGGAGACGCAAGAGAGTTTGAAGAAAGTCAGAACCAGCATTAATCTCTGAGAGTAATCCAGTTTTCAGGATTTATTCAGACTCAATTCAAGATGTGAGATTAAAGAATCTATTATACTCACAATGAGGGATCTTTGACTGTTTTCACGGTACTTATTCAGGAAGAAAACATAAACAACAGTAGCCACGAGGGAATACAAGAAGGCAAAAACTGCGATGGTGACAAAGAACTCAGCTGAGGAAGAAAAGTCTCCAGAGAGGAAAACACGCTCCCTCCTCATAGCCTCACATGCAGGTGCTTCAAATGACACCTGGTGCAACCTGAAACACACATAAAACTGTTTTATGTAATATCAGCTAAAATGTAACCGCTCTGAAGACCTCAGAGGTTTGTTACAGAACTTTAACAATCTCAGCTGATAGCTGTTAGATCTCATATCTCTTCTGGAACAAGTACTAGTACAAGTACAAGTACTACAACACCCACAGCTGTTGATCAGATCTCATACAGAAATTATTATGTGGGTAATTGTAAGCTACTAACCATTAAACTAGGTCTAGCAGTGCAGAAGCACTGGCTTGAGTGTTAACCAGTAATTTATAGCAAGTAAGTTTATTTGTAGAGCACAATTCATACACAAGTCAATTCAAAGTGCTTCACAGGTGTATAAAGATAAGATAAATCAAGACATAAATAAAAATTGTTAAGTAGTAAAGAATGAAAAGAAAAGAAGAAGATCATATAAAAAACATATGAATAAAATCAATCCATAATAAATAAATCAAATCATTAAATAGTTACATACCTGAAAGGATAACCAAACTCAATGCCGATGCTCAGGTTGCTGCTGGCCTTCTCCATGCAGTCCACACTGACACGCAGCTGCCCTGTGTAGCCGCCACATGTCGCAAAGGCAAAGATAGCAAAAAGCTGCAAGCAACAAAAACAACAAACAATGAGCCGAGTGTTCACAGCTGTGTTGTTCCATTATTAACACTAACTAACTGATGCTGCTCACTGTCAAGTCAAGTCTATTTATAAAGCACATTTAAAAACAACCAAGACTGACCAAAGTGCTGTACAGTGACAAGAAAAACAGTAAAACAACATCAACAGAATAAAAGCTCTAAAATACATAAATACATAAAACACTTCACTAATAAAACAACCAAATTAAACCTTGTTAAAAGCCGATGAGAAGAGGTGGTTTTAAGAGCAGATTTAAAAGTTTCTGAGCTTGTGGAGATTCTGATGTGAGGAGGTAAACTGTTCTATAGTCTGGGTGCAGCTACAGCAAAAACCCTCTCTCCTTTAGTTTTTAATCTGCACATAGGAACTTCTAGAATCATCAGGTCTGCTGACCTCAAAGATCTCCTGGGCCGGTAGATGTTAAGAAGTTCTACCAGATAAGGAGGTGCAGTACCGTTAAGAACCTTAAAAACAAGCAGTAAAATGTTCAAATCAATCCTAAAAGCGACTGGGAGCCAGTGGAGACAACAGAGAACTGGACTGATGTGGTCTCTCTTTATGGAACCAGTCAGCAGACGAGCAGCAGCGTTCTGAACCAGCTGGAGACGATGTAGAGAGGAACGATCTAAACCAACATACAGGAAGTTACAGTAGTCCAGCTGGGATGTAATAAAAGCATGGACCACTCTTTCTAGATGGTTCTGAGCTACACCAGTCCACTTTGATTTGTTTTACTGTTACTAGAACAACCAAAAGGCAACAGAACCACAATAGCTATCAACTATGAACATATAGATGATCAAAGGCCTGATAGTTTATGGTCTCAATACATGACTGATAAAAGAAGAGAGGAAGAAACTTATACATAAGTGGAAATTTGATTTTTATCATTAAGACCGTTTTGATTCTGGGTCTCAGTCGGGTACTTGACTCTTATTTCTGAGCATATAAACGTTGATAATTTGTACTACTGAGAGTTGATGAACATTTATGACAAACCATATAAATCACTAAGTAGGTTTTGATATCCATAACCACCAGGGGGCAGCAGAGCAACATTTGCGTTCAAGTGCTGTTAACCTCTTTAGTTATGGTCAGATAGTCCTTTTCTGTACCTTCTTGTTTCTATTCTGAGTCACGTGGAGCTGGTGTCTATCTCCTGTATATATGGACAGACAGCTATAGTCTATCACAGGACAACATATAATCAAGTTTCAAGTTCAAGTTTATTTATTTATAAAGTTCCAGTTCATGACAAAGTCATTTCAAGGCACTTCACAGAAAAATCAACCAATTAATAATAAAACATTTTCTATCTAAGGAACCAGCTGATTGGGTTGAATTGTTATTTCAGCACAATCCTCCATCCTGAGCAGCACGATTGGCGACAGTGGAAAGGAACGACTCCCTTTAACAGGAAGAAACCTCTAACAGAACCAGAACCAGAACTAGAACCAGAACCAGAACCCGGCTCAGGATACTGACTGGGGTCTGAGCTGACAGGAAAGAGACAAACACTGATGGATTTTGGCCAGTCGTCATGTCTATAGAAAGATAAACAGAGAAACAGTTAATTGCAGCAGTAACAATCAAAGCAATAACAATTTGATGGTTCTAGTGGGAATATTTCATCCCTTTTTTATGTGAGATACATCCTCCTCAGAGGCAGCCACAGTAAAGAGAGACAGCAGAGTGAAAAAAAAATGTGGTCAGTATGTCCTCCGGCAGTCTAAACCTATAGCAGCATAACTAAAGGGATGGACCAGGAGAACCCAAGCTAACCCTGACTATAGGATTGTGTAAAAAGGAAAGTTTTAAGTCTATTCTTAAAACTACACAAGGTGTCTGCCTCACGGATAAAAAGTGGAAGCTGGTTCTACAGGAGAGGAGCCTGATAACTAAAAGCTCTTCCTCCCGTTCTACTTTTAGAAATTCTAGGAACTACAAGCAGACCTGCAGTCTGAGAGCGAAGTGTTCTGTTAGGAGCATATGGAACAATAAGATCTTTAATATAAGATGGAGCTTGGTCGTTCAAGGCCTTATACGTCAAAAGTAAAACCTTAAACTTTATTCTAGACCTTACAGGGAGCCAATGAAGTGATGCTAAAACAGGAGAAATATGATCTCTCCTTCTAACTCTCATCAGAACTCTGGCAGCAGCATTTTGGATCAGCTGGAGGCCTTTAACAGAACTATTAGAACACCCTGATAATAATGAATTACAGTAATCAAGTCTAGAAGTAATAAATACATGAACTAAAGTTTCTGCATCTCTTTGATTCAAAATGCTCCTAATTTTAGCAACATTACGCAGGTGGAAGTAGGTCGTCATGGTAACATGTTTTATATGAGAACTAAAGGACATGTCCTGGTCAAAGATAACACCCAGGTTCTTTACCTTCTTGTTGGAGGATAAATTAATGCCATCCAACGTTGATGACTGACTACACAACTTGTTCCTAAGATTCTCAGGCCCAAAAGTCACAACCTCTGTCTTGTCTGAATTTAAAAGCAAAAAATTAAGCGTCATCCAACGTTTTACATCATTAAGACAAGCTTGTAATCTCTGCAGCTGGTTGGTCTCATCAGGCTTCATTGATCGATATAACTGAGTATCATCAGCATAAAAATGGAATTTTATACCATGTTGTCTAATAATTTTACCAAGCGGTAACGTATATATAGTAAAGAGGATTGGTCCAAGTACTGAACCCTGAGGAACTCCATGACTGACTCTGGTATATGAAGAAGATTCATTATTTATGATAGGTTTGCAACTATCTTTTCTAGAATTTTTGAGATGAAGGGTAATCAGACAACCAGTTCCCAGAGGAAATCCAATCATGCACAGGAATAACATAAACTCCATGCTGAAAGGTCCTGTTCAGGGGTCCGTTCCAGAAAGCAGGTTATGGAACATAACCGGATAAGTTTGAGGATAAGTTTGTTGATAACCTTGATAACCGGTTCCGAAAATAGAGGTATCTTTCAAGGTACAGTATGTTAGTAACCATAGCAACTTAATCTCTGAACATAACCTGGTTGGGAGCAGGTTATGTTCCAGGTAAGTTTGTTCCAGAGAGGGTTTTGAGCATGACGTGGGTGAATGTAAAACTTGTATTGTGAAATCGTTTGAGTGGTCTGAATGACTAGAAAACACTATACAAATACAGAACATTTACCATTTACACACAGGTCATTTCTTATTAGTGATTTAAACTTTTTCAAATTTGTTTTTGGGAGTAAAGAGCAGAAAAACACCTTTATCAAGCTCTGGAGCAACCTGTGGGGGGGAGGTACTAGAATAAATCTATTTATAAATCTATTCTCAGACAGCAGTGAGGAAGAGGAGGACACTGATGAAGAGTTCTCATCCAGTTTTTGGTTTTGTTATAAACTTCTTCAGAATGAACTGAAAGAAATACTTCTAATAATTCATTGTGTTTACTTTTTATTTCCCTTTTTATAATAAATGGATTGTTTATTAACAAGAAAATGAACTTTATATAATTAAAGTTGTTTAATGACGTGTACAAAATATTTACGATATAAAACTCAACAATATAGGTACAGAAATAAAACTATTTACAGAACTACATTTTAATAAGTAATTTCAGAATAAACGTGAGAAGGACACCTCGTTCACGCTCCATTTTCACTGCTTTTGTTTAGCGTCATCACGGTTGCTAGGTAACCAGACATGCGCAGAGTGTAAGGGCGAGAACAGAAGGAAGGGTAGAAGCGTCCAAATTCACAAGACACTAACTTCCGGTTTTTGTGTTCTTGAAGGACCCGTCCTCTTTAGAGTGGTTAGGAAGGACTCTCAGGAGTATGCAGACCCTGAATTTGGACACAGACATACTCAGGCTAAGCAGGTTCTTGGTGAGTTCAGGGTTTACCAAACGGTAAGTTGACCAAACTTTCTGGAATGGACCCCTGGTTTAGAACCCAGGACCTTCTCGCTGCATAGCAACAGTGGAACATGCAGCCTCGTAAGTCATGGTGGACAACAACACACACCTAACTAACTGAGGAGAATCTTCTATGCATCCTTTTGTGGTTTGTTGAAAGGCTTTTTATTAAGATGCATTGCTCACTCATAACTTCTAGATTCGTAAGACCAATAACTTTAAAATACAAGTCCAAAACTCAGCAGATGTCTTTGTGATGGCTAATGTCAGCACACTAATTAGAGACGGTTCTTCACACTTCCATTTCCTCTCATTTAGATTTTGTCTGGGGGGTAAATGCTCTTGATTGACTTCAGCTGGTAGAAAACAGCATGGTTCCAAATTGGAATAATTAGAAGACTCTGGTTTCATTAACTCTTCATTGATTAGCTTTTAATTTTTGAATTAAATTTCAAATCTTGGTGTTAAATTTGAAAGCTCACCAGTATATATTTGTGAAGTGTAACATTTTCATGAATGAAAACAGATTGTCAGTTCATATAATCAGTTATTATAGTAGTTGTTTTAATGTTCATCAATCTTTTCCACCACTTCAAATACTGAATAAACTTTCTCTTTATTTTATACTGACAGTGTTGATTAATTTAAAAGCAGGCAGAAGCTTTTTTTATGACTGTTTTTCTATTTGACTTAATATTTATTTCACTGTATTTTATTCTATAAATGTATTAATTATGTGCCGACTGGATGGAGGCAGAAGGGCGGCCTTTCAGATGGTACAGACGGTTATTTACTGACTGGAAGATTCGCTTTTAAAAGTTATACTGAGTAGATCTAATGCAAACTGTAGACAGAAAACAGGCTAAATTTATAGTAGAAAGCAAAAACAAATAAGTTCTAATGTACTGTGATATGTGAATGTATCTTGAGGTAAATTAAAAATGTTTTTATTTGCTTGTGTGTTTGATTTTTTTCCCCCATCAGACCTTCTCTACTTCTGCTCATTCTGGTTTTATTTAAACAGTAAAACTGAAGAAGAAAATCAAAATGAATGAAAAGAACATGATTTTCACTAATATCAACAAAAAGGAGTTTACAACAAACACACATGAATGAACTCTTTATAAACCTCTCACAGCCTCAAGAGGTCTCACATCCATGATCACCATAATCAGAGCTGACGTCTGCTTAACATGAACCTCCCCCTTTTCATATTGTAGACAGCTGGACATGCAGCTGGACATGCAGCTAGACATGCAGCTGGACATGCAGCTGGACATGCAGCTAGACATGCAGCTGGACATGCAGCTGGACATGCAGCTGGACATGCAGCTAGACATGCAGCTGGACATGCAGCTGGACATGCAGCTGGACATGCAGCCTGCCAGCAGCTAGACATGCAGCTGGACATGCAGCTGGACATGCAGCTGGACATGCAGCTAGACATGCAGCTGGACATGAAGCTGGACAAGCAGCTGGACAAGCAGCTGGACATGCAGCTAGACATGCAGCTGGACATGAAGCTGGACATGCAGCCTGCCAGCAGCTGGACATGCAGCTAGACATGCAGCTGGACATGCAGCCTGCCAGCAGCTGGACATGCAGCTAGACATGCAGCTGGACATGCAGCTAGACATGCAGCTGGACATGCAGCTGGACATGCAGCCTGCCAGCAGCTGGACAAGCAGCTAGACATGCAGCTGGACATGCAGCCTGCCAGCAGCTGGACATGCATCTGGACATGCAGCTGGACATGCAGCCTGCCAGCAGCTGGACATGCAGCTGGACAAGCAGCTGGACATGCAGCTGGACATGCAGCCTGCCACGCAGCTGGACATGCAGCTGGACATGCAGCTGGACATGCAGCTGGACATGCAGCTGGACATGCAGCTGGACATGCAGCTGGACATGCAGCTAGACATGCAGCTGGACATGAAGCTGGACAAGCAGCTGGACAAGCAGCTGGACATGCAGCTAGACATGCAGCTGGACATGCAGCCTGCCAGCAGCTGGACATGCAGCTAGACATGCAGCTGGACATGCAGCTAGACATGCAGCTGGACATGCAGCTGGACATGCAGCTAGACATGCAGCTGGACATGCAGCTGGACATGCAGCTGGACATGCAGCCTGCCAGCAGCTGGACAAACAGCTAGACATGCAGCTGGACATGCAGCTAGACATGCAACTGGACATGCAGCTGGACATGCAGCCTGCCAGCAGCTGGACAAGCAGCTAGACATGCAGCTGGACATGCAGCTGGACATGCAGCCTGCCAGCAGCTGAACATGCAGCTGGACATGCAGCTGGACATGCAGCTGGACATGCAGCTGGACATGCAGCTGGACAAGCAGCTGGACATGCAGCCTGCCAGCAGCTGATGAGGAGATTTCTCTCTTCTTCTGAAAGAGCCTCAGCCTCTGGAGGGCGCTCTCAGATCACTGAGATAGACTCATCCTTCTAGGAAGGTGTGTCAGCCCCTCACACCCATGTTTGTTTAAAAAGGAACCACAGTAGGGAGTGTCAGGGTAAACACTGTGACACTACCTGGAAACAGCCAAAACACTGCGCAACACATCCGCCCGCACAAACAGGTAGTAACTCTATCCCTGGATTATCTAGGAATCATAAGTAAAGCGCGCTGATGTGTTGATAAATCTGTGTTTTCAATACACCTCCATCACCAGGTTTACTCAGTTGTCAAGACCAATTTATTTCTTCTTGGTAACGTTAAGACCCACCTCCCTTGACATGACTAAGACAGTAATTAATCACATCTCATTTGGATTACTGTAATGCTTTAAATGTTGGCCTCGATCTAACGTCATGACGACGCTTGCAGGCTTGCAGCAGTCGCTTGTTTTTGGGGTTTTTTACCAGGAAACGGTGATTAAATCCCACCCGTATTGGCCTGCCTGGACTGGCTGACCATCTGTTTCAGAAAAAAATGTTTTTTTTTAGTTTTATTGGTGTGGCATCATCAAATCTTTTACATTCTCACACTCCAACTAAAAAACCCATTTAGAATTCTCACTTATTTATAAGCATGTTTGTGGAATGTGGGAAGGAAATTGTGTACTCTGTTCTTTAAGATGATGTTTTAGTGTTTAATCTACTTTATACTCAGTATAGTGCATGAACATGAACTTATAAATTCATTTATATAATTTGGGGATTAGTAAAGTGGTATTGAATTGAAATGAATATATTTAAAAAAAACTCATTACAGAGTGGACTTTTCTTCCTTGAGGAATTTGAACTGAACTCGACTCAAAAATGGCCACCGAGTTCTTTTTTTTAGGAGTGAACGCTTGCTTTAATTTAAGAATAAACTGTGTGCAACAGTGTGCAAATAAAAAGTGGTGTAATTCCCCTTGAAGACAGATTGTTGTCGGCTGTGTTTGTGAGACTTAAACATCACATCCACTGTGTATACTGTACCTCTGTGGGGACTGGGCCACAATATGAGAAAAAAACTCTAAAACGTTTGACTAGTTGGTTCTGGCTGAGTTATGTCAGCAAGATCAAAGTCTGAAGCTAAAATTTACCCAGAGGACCAAATGTTCTTCATGTTCCCTGCAGCTTTGAAGCCTGGGTGGAGACTAAATGCTGCTTACCTGAGCTACAAGGTGCACTGCTGGAGTCTTTTTATTGAAGGGCTTTTCCTTGATTTACTGCCATCAACTTTAGTTTGTTCTAAGAAAACTTATACACAAATTTTCATATGCTACTCCAGCCTGGACATTAAGTTGTTGACGACCGGCGTCCAGAGGAGCAAAAGATCAACTATTCCTAATATCATTACAAAGACTGGCAGATAAACATCACTTTTTTCTGCACGTCTCTATCTTTTCTCATGCAGCTGCCGTCTCCGTTTGTGATTTTCAGCTGGGGTTTAGCCCCTCTTATGTCTGGCTGGGGCTTTTGAACAGGAGAGTGTGGCATTATGGAAGGAGGGTGGATGCTAAGCCCTGTGCCCTCATGTGTTTATCAGCCTCTCCCAGCTGGATTCCTCAGGGAACAAGAGATAGAAAGAGAGAAGGAGGTGAGAAGGAAACCAAAAGGCAGAGACAGATACAGCGAGGAAGAGAGAAAAGCACAAGCACAGGAATGAAAGCGTCTCCGCTGTAAATAAAGCTGTGAAACATCTCAGTCATCCTTCATCTCCACTGACCTACATGGCAGAAGAGACAGTGATGCTGTAAAAGCAGTTCTCAATCTAAAATAAAAGGAAAAATGTAACTGATTTCATTATCTCCTAATTTTAAGAAGTGCGTGTGGATAAAGATTCTCCATGGTGATTTAGTTGAAGCAGAAAGGTCCAATGAAAATGAAGGAAAGCACAAAGGAAGCTGGAGATGAGAATGACTGAGGGTTGTGAAAATGATCTAGTGGTTACAGATTTGACCATTAGAAGCCAAATACACTGTTAAATATACACAGAAACATGAATCAGGTACAGTAAAAACAAGGAGATGCTCCAAGTGAGGAAGCATGGATCAAAATAATTGGCAAATATGCAAAATGATCCATTTTCTGACAAGCTGTACTTGATTTTTTACATTTTTTTAGCAGACATCTTCACAGATGCGATACACACTCCTACACCTGCTACATGTTGATGAGGAAGGGTGAAGAAGAGACAAAGTCACTGCCTCAGATGTTGAACTGCTAGACTCCAACACGAGGAAAATAATCCAAAACTCTCAAATCCAGAGAACACAAGTGTAAAAGATCCATGACTGATATATAAGAGGAAAAGATGAAGCATCATTTTACTTCCCAGCTCGTGTATTTTAGTATCAAATAGTCAAACAAACAAACCAACTGTGTAGTTTCAGCAATTTAAATGGAAAACTAAATATTTAGCAGAGATATTTGTTATAAACTGTGAGGATCACATGGAGATAATTCACATTTTTTAATTAAAATTTAAATGTGAACAGAACAGTCACTTTAAAGGGGCAATATGGAACATTTTCATAAAAGCAATATTTTTAACAACATTATCTCCACATGAGTTAAGAGGGGTGTAGAATGAAAATACAGTTTTTCCTTTAACAATTATAATTGAAGTAAAATGTAATAAAATATTTATTCTGACAGACACGACGTTGGTATTTTGTTTACATCTACCAGCCAACAGCTGGCAGAGCAGCAAGCATCATTGCCTAACAGAGGCGGAGCCAGACATTTTGTACATGTGGAGCTTAGCCCTATATGGTAGTTATGCACAGGGGGTGGGGCTGG
>SSNP01000170.1:568265-631808 GCA_006937955.1 Pachypanchax playfairii | reverse complement strand
TCTGTCTCCCTCACTGTTCCTCTGTCTCCCTCTCTGTTCCTCTCTCTCACTCTCTGTTCATCTGTCTCACTCTCTGTTCCTCTCGCTCCCGCTCTGTTCCTCTGTCTCCCTCTCTGTTCCTCTGTCTCCCTCTCTGTTCCTCTCTCTCCCTCTCTGTTCTTCTGTCTCACTCTCTGTTCCTCTGTCTCCCTCTCTGTTCCTCTCTCTCACTCTCTGTTCCTCTGTCTCCCTCTCTGTTCCTCTGTCTCCCTCTCTGTTCCTCTCACTCCCTCTCTGTTCCTCTGTCTCACTCTCTGTTCCTCTGTCTCACTCTCTGTTCCTCTGTCTCCCTCTCTGTTCATCTGTCTCACTCTCTGTTCATCTGTCTCACTCTCTGTTCCTCTGTCTCCCTCTCTGTTCATCTGTCTCACTCTCTGTTCCTCTCTCTCACTCTCTGTTCCTCTGCCTCACTCTCTGTTCCTCTGTCTCTCTCTCTGTTCCTCTGTCTCCCTCTCTGTTCCTCTGTCTCACTCTCTGTTCCTCTGTCTCCCTCTCTGTTCCTCTGTCTCCCTCTCTGTTCCTCTCTCTCCCTCTCTGTTCCTCTGTCTCCCTCTCTGTTCCTCTGTCTCACTCTCTGTTCCTCTGTCTCCCTCTCTGTTCATCTGTCTCCCTCTCTGTTCATCTGTCTCCCTCTCTGTTCCTCTCACTCCCTCTCTGTTCTTCTGTCTCACTCTCTGTTCCTCTGTCTCCCTCTCTGTTCCTCTGTCTCCCTCTCTGTTCCTCTCTCTCACTCTCTGTTCCTCTGTCTCCCTCTCTGTTCCTCTCTCTCCCTCTCTGTTCCTCTCTCTCCCTCTCTGTTCCTCTGTCTCCCTCTCTGTTCCTCTGTCTCCCTCTCTGTTCCTCTGTCTCCCTCTCTGTTCATCTGTCTCACTCTCTGTTCCTCTGTCTCCCTCTCTGTTCCTCTCTCTCACTCTCTGTTCCTCTCTCTCACTCTCTGTTCCTCTCTCTCACTCTCTGTTCCTCTCTCTAACTCTCTGTTCCTCTCTCTCACTCTCTGTTCCTCTGTCTCCCTCTCTGTTCCTCTCTCTCACTCTCTGTTCCTCTGTCTCCCTCTCTGTTCCTCTGTCTCCCTCTCTGTTCCTCTGTCTCACTCTCTGTTCCTCTGTCTCACTCTCTGTTCCTCTGTCTCCCTCTCTGTTCCTCTCTCTCACTCTCTGTTCCTCTGTCTCCCTCTCTGTTCCTCTCTCTCACTCTCTGTTCCTCTCTCTCACTCTCTGTTCCTCTCTCTCACTCTCTGTTCCTCTGTCTCCCTCTCTGTTCCTCTGTCTCACTCTCTGTTCCTCTGTCTCACTCTCTGTTCCTCTGTCTCACTCTCTGTTCCTCTCTCTCCCTCTCTGTTCCTCTGTCTCCCTCTCTGTTCCTCTGTCTCCCTCTCTGTTCCTCTCTCTCACTCTCTGTTCCTCTGTCTCCCTCTCTGTTCCTCTCTCTCACTCTCTGTTCCTCTCTCTCACTCTCTGTTCCTCTGTCTCCCTCTCTGTTCCTCTGTCTCCCTCTCTGTTCCTCTGTCTCACTCTCTGTTCCTCTGTGTCACTCTCTGTTCCTCTGTCTCACACTCTGTTCCTCTCTCTCCCTCTCTGTTCCTCTGTCTCCCTCTCTGTTCCTCTGTCTCCCTCTCTGTTCCTCTGTCTCACTCTCTGTTCCTCTGTCTCACTCTCTGTTCCTCTGTCTCACTCTCTGTTCCTCTGTCTCCCTCTCTGTTCCTCTGTCTCCCTCTCTGTCCCTCTGTCTCCCTCTCTGTTCCTCTCTCTCCCTCTCTGTTCATCTGTCTCCCTCTCTGTTCATCTGTCTCCCTCTCTGTTCCTCTGTCTCCCTCTCTGTTCCTCTGTCTCACTCTCTGTTCCTCTCTCTCACTCTCTGTTCCTCTGTCTCACTCTCTGTTCCTCTCTCTCACTCTCTGTTCCTCTCTCTCAATCTCTGTTCCTCTGTCTCCCTCTATGTTCCTCTCTCTCACTCTCTGTTCCTCTGTCTCACTCTCTGTTCCTCTCTCTCACTCTCTGTTCCTCTGTCTCCCGCTCTGTCCCTCTCTCTCCCTCTCTGTTCCTCTCTCTCCCTCTCTGTTCCTCTGTCTCACTCTCTGTTCCTCTCTCTCACTCTCTGTTCCTCTGTCTCCCTCTCTGTTCCTCTGTCTCCCTCTCTGTTCCTCTGTCTCCCTCTCTGTTCCTCTGTCTCACTCTCTGTTCCTCTGTCTCCCTCTCTGTTCCTCTCTCTCACTCTCTGTTCCTCTGTCTCCCTCTCTGTTCCTCTGTCTCCCTCTCTGTTCCTCTGTCTCCCTCTCTGTTCCTCTCTCTCACTCTCTGTTCCTCTGTCTCCCTCTCTGTTCCTCTGTCTCACTCTCTGTTCCTCTCTCTCACTCTCTGTTCCTCTGTCTCCCTCTCTGTTCCTCTCTCTCCCTCTCTGTTCCTCTCTCTCACTCTCTGTTCCTCTCTCTCACTCTCTGTTCCTCTCTCTCAATCTCTGTTCTTCTGTCCCACTCTCTGTTCCTCTCTCTCTCTCTCTGTTCCTCTCTCTCACTCTCTGTTCCTCTGTCTCCCTCTCTGTTCCTCTCTCTCACTCTCTGTTCCTCTGTCTCCCTCTCTGTTCCTCTGTCTCCCTCTCTGTTCCTCTGTCTCCCTCTCTGTTCCTCTGTCTCCCTCTCTGTTCATCTGTCTCACTCTCTGTTCCTCTGTCTCCCTCTCTGTTCCTCTCTCTCACTCTCTGTTCCTCTGTCTCACTCTCTGTTCCTCTCTCTCACTCTCTGTTCCTCTCTCTCACTCTCTGTTCCTCTGTCTCCCCCTCTGTTCCTCTCTCTCCCTCTCTGTTCCTCTGCCTCCCTCTCTGTTCCTCTCTCTCACTCTCTGTTCCTCTGTCTCCCTCTCTGTTCCTCTGTCTCACTCTCTGTTCCTCTCTCTCACTCTCTGTTCATCTGTCTCCCTCTCTGTTCCTCTGTCTCACTCTCTGTTCCTCTGTCTCACTCTCTGTTCCTCTGTCTCACACTCTGTTCCTCTCTCTCCCTCTCTGTTCCTCTGTCTCCCTCTCTGTTCCTCTCTCTCCCTCTCTGTTCCTCTGTCTCCCTCTCTGTTCCTCTGTCTCACTCTCTGTTCCTCTGTCTCCCTCTCTGTTCCTCTCTCTCACTCTCTGTTCCTCTGTCTCCCTCTCTGTTCCTCTGTCTCACTCTCTGTTCCTCTGTCTCCCTCTCTGTTCCTCTCTCTCCCTCTCTGTTCCTCTGTCTCCCTCTCTGTTCCTCTGTCTCACTCTCTGTTCCTCTCTCTCACTCTCTGTTCCTCTGTCTCCCTCTCTGTTCCTCTGTCTCCCTCTCTGTTCCTCTCTCTCACTCTCTGTTCCTCTGTCTCCCTCTCTGTTCCTCTGTGTCACTCTCTGTTCCTCTGTCTCCCTCTCTGTTCCTCTCTCTCACTCTCTGTTCATCTGTCTCACTCTCTGTTCATCTGTCTCACTCTCTGTTCCTCTGTCTCACTCTCTGTTCCTCTGTCTCACTCTCTGTTCCTCTGTCTCCCTCTCTGTTCCTCTGTCTCCCTCTCTGTTCCTCTGTCTCACTCTCTGTTCCTCTGTGTCACTCTCTGTTCCTCTCTCTCACTCTCTGTTCCTCTGTCTCCCTCTCTGTTCCTCTCTCTCACTCTCTGTTCCTCTGTCTCCCTCTCTGTTCCTCTCTCTCAATCTCTGTTCCTCTGTCTCACTCTCTGTTCCTCTGTCTCCCTCTCTGTTCCTCTCTCTCCCTCTCTGTTCCTCTGTCTCACTCTCTGTTCCTCTCTCTCACTCTCTGTTCCTCTCTCTAACTCTCTGTTCCTCTGTCTCCCTCTCTGTTCCTCTGTCTCACTCTCTGTTCCTCTGTCTCCCTCTCTGTTCCTCTCTCTCCCTCTCTGTTCCTCTGTCTCACTCTCTGTTCCTCTGTCTCCCTCTCTGTTCATCTGTCTCCCTCTCTGTTCATCTGTCTCCCTCTCTGTTCCTCTCACTCCCTCTCTGTTCCTCTCTCTCCCTCTCTGTTCCTCTCTCTCCCTCTATGTTCCTCTGTCTCACTCTCTGTTCCTCTCTCTCAATCTCTGTTCTTCTCTCTCACTCTCTGTTCCTCTCTCTCACTCTCTGTTCCTCTGTCTCCATCTCTGTTCCTCTGTCTCACTCTCTGTTCCTCTCTCTAACTCTCTGTTCCTCTGTCTCCATCTCTGTTCCTCTGTCTCCATCTCTGTTCCTCTGTCTCCATCTCTGTTCCTCTGTCTCCCTCTCTGTTCCTCTGTCTCACTCTCTGTTCCTCTGTCTCCCTCTCTGTTCCTCTGTCTCCCTCTCTGTTCCTCTCTCTCCCTCTCTGTTCCTCTCTCTCACTCTCTGTTCCTCTCTCTCCCTCTCTGTTCCTCTGTCTCCCTCTCTGTTCCTCTCTCTCCCTCTCTGTTCCTCTGTCTCACTCTCTGTTCCTCTGTCTCCCTCTCTGTTCCTCTCTCTCCCTCTCTGTTCCTCTGTCTCCCTCTCTGTTCCTCTGTCTCCATCTCTGTTCCTCTGTCTCCATCTCTGTTCCTCTGTCTCACTCTCTGTTCCTCTGTCTCCATCTCTGTTCCTCTGTCTCCATCTCTGTTCCTCTGTCTCCATCTCTGTTCCTCTGTCTCCATCTCTGTTCCTCTGTCTCACTCTCTGTTCCTCTCTCTAACTCTATGTTCCTCTGTCTCCCTCTCTGTTCCTCTCTCTCACTCTCTGTTCCTCTGTCTCCCTCTCTGTTCCTCTGTCTCCCTCTCTGTTCCTCTCTCTCACTCTCTGTTCCTCTGTCTCCCTCTCTGTTCCTCTGTCTCCCTCTCTGTTCCTCTGTCTCCCTCTCTGTTCCTCTGTCTCCATCTCTGTTCCTCTGTCTCCATCTCTGTTCATCTGTCTCACTCTCTGTTCCTCTGTCTCCCTCTCTGTTCCTCTCACTCCCTCTCTGTTCCTCTCTCTCCCTCTATGTTCCTCTGTCTCACTCTCTGTTCCTCTCTCTCCATCTCTGTTCCTCTGTCTCCATCTCTGTTCCTCTGTCTCCATCTCTGTTCCTCTGTCTCCCTCTCTGTTCCTCTCTCTCCCTCTCTGTTCCTCTGTCTCCATCTCTGTTCCTCTGTCTCCATCTCTGTTCCTCTGTCTCCCTCTCTGTTCATCTGTCTCACTCTCTGTTCCTCTCTCTCACTCTCTGTTCCTCTCTCTCACTCTCTGTTCCTCTGTCTCCCTCTCTGTTCCTCTCTCTCAATCTCTGTTCCTCTGTCTCCCTCTCTGTTCCTCTGTCTCCCTCTCTGTTCCTCTCTCTCCCTCTCTGTTCCTCTGTCTCACTCTCTGTTCCTCTCTCTCAATCTCTGTTCTTCTGTCTCACTCTCTGTTCCTCTCTCTCACTCTCTGTTCCTCTCTCTCAATCTCTGTTCCTCTGTCTCCCTCTCTGTTCCTCTCACTCCCTCTCTGTTCTTCGGTCTCACTCTCTGTTCCTCTGTCTCCCTCTCTGTTCCTCTCTCTCCCTCTCTGTTCCTCTGTCTCACTCTCTGTTCCTCTGTCTCACTCTCTGTTCCTCTGTCTCCCTCTCTGTTCCTCTCTCTCCCTCTCTGTTCCTCTCTCTCCCTCTATGTTCCTCTGTCTCACTCTCTGTTCCTCTCTCTCAATCTCTGTTCTTCTGTCTCACTCTCTGTTCCTCTCTCTCACTCTCTGTTCCTCTCTCTCACTCTCTGTTCCTCTGTCTCCCTCTCTGTTCCTCTGTCTCCCTCTCTGTTCCTCTGTCTCACTCTCTGTTCCTCTCTCTCACTCTCTGTTCCTCTCTCTCAATCTCTGTTCTTCTGTCTCACTCTCTGTTCCTCTCTCTCACTCTCTGTTCCTCTCTCTCACTCTCTGTTCCTCTGTCTCCCTCTCTGTTCCTCTCTCTCACTCTCTGTTCCTCTGTCTCCCTCTCTGTTCCTCTCTCTCACTCTCTGTTCCTCTGTCTCCCTCTCTGTTCCTCTCTCTCACTCTCTGTTCCTCTCTCTCACTCTCTGTTCCTCTCTCTCACTCTCTGTTCCTCTGTCTCCCTCTCTGTTCCTCTCTCTCCCTCTCTGTTCCTCTGTCTCACTCTCTGTTCCTCTGTCTCCCTCTCTGTTCCTCTGTCTCCCTCTCTGTTCCTCTCTCTCACTCTCTGTTCCTCTGTCTCCCTCTCTGTTCCTCTCTCTCACTCTCTGTTCCTCTGTCTCCCTCTCTGTTCCTCTCTCTCCCTCTCTGTTCCTCTGTCTCCCTCTCTGTTCCTCTGTCTCACTCTCTGTTCCTCTGTCTCCCTCTCTGTTCCTCTGTCTCCCTCTCTGTTCATCTGTCTCACTCTCTGTTCCTCTGTCTCCCTCTCTGTTCCTCTCTCTCACTCTCTGTTCCTCTCTCTCACTCTCTGTTCCTCTCTCTCACTCTCTGTTCCTCTCTCTCCCTCTCTGTTCCTCTCTCTCCCTCTATGTTCCTCTGTCTCACTCTCTGTTCCTCTCTCTCACTCTCTGTTCCTCTGTCTCCCTCTCTGTTCCTCTGTCTCCCTCTCTGTTCCTCTGTCTCCCTCTCTGTTCCTCTGTCTCCCTCTCTGTTCCTCTGTCTCCCTCTCTGTTCCTCTGTCTCCCTCTCTGTTCCTCTCTCTCCCTCTCTGTTCCTCTGTCTCACTCTCTGTTCCTCTGTCTCCCTCTCTGTTCCTCTCTCTCACTCTCTGTTCCTCTGTCTCCCTCTCTGTTCCTCTGTCTCCCTCTCTGTTCCTCTCTCTCAATCTCTGTTCCTCTGTCTCCCTCTCTGTTCCTCTCACTCCCTCTCTGTTCCTCTCTCTCCCTCTATGTTCCTCTGTCTCACTCTCTGTTCCTCTCTCTCACTCTCTGTTCCTCTCTCTAACTCTCTGTTCCTCTGTCTCCCTCTCTGTTCCTCTGTCTCACTCTCTGTTCCTCTGTCTCCCTCTCTGTTCCTCTCTCTCAATCTCTGTTCCTCTGCCTCCCTCTCTGTTCCTCTCTCTCCCTCTCTGTTCCTCTCTCTCACTCTCTGTTCCTCTGTCTCCCTCTCTGTTCCTCTGTCTCCCTCTCTGTTCCTCTGTCTCCATCTCTGTTCCTCTGTCTCCATCTCTGTTCCTCTGTCTCCATCTCTTTCCTCTGTCTCCCTCTCTGTTCCTCTCTCTCCCTCGCTGTTCCTCTGTCTCACTCTCTGTTCCTCTCTCTCACTCCTGTTCCTCTGTCTCCCTCTCTGTTCCTCTGTCTCCCTCTCTGTTCATCTGTCTCCCTCTCTGTTCCTCTCTCTCCCTCTCTGTTCCTCTGTCTCACTCTCTGTTCCTCTCTCTCACTCTCTGTTCCTCTCTCTCCCTCTCTGTTCCTCTGTCTCCCTCTCTGTTCCTCTCTCTCACTCTCTGTTCCTCTGTCTCCCTCTCTGTTCCTCTCTCTCACTCTCTGTTCCTCTGTCTCCCTCTCTGTTCCTCTGTCTCCCTCTCTGTTCATCTGTCCCACTCTCTGTTCCTCTGTCTCCCTCGCTGTTCCTCTGTCTCCCTCTCTGTTCCTCTGTCTCCCTCTCTGTTCCTCTGTCTCCCTCTCTGTTCCTCTCTCTCACTCTCTGTTCCTCTCTCTCACTCTCTGTTCCTCTCTCTCCCTCTCTGTTCCTCTGTCTCCCTCTCTGTTCCTCTCTCTCAATCTCTGTTCCTCTGTGTCACGCTCTGTTCCTCTGTCTCCCTCTCTGTTCCTCTGTCTCCCTCTCTGTTCCTCTCTCTCACTCTCTGTTCATCTGTCTCCCTCTCTGTTCCTCTGTCTCCCTCTCTGTTCATCTGTCTCCCTCTCTGTTCATCTGTCTCCCTCTCTGTTCCTCTCACTCCCTCTCTGTTCCTCTGTCTCACTCTCTGTTCCTCTGTCTCCCTCTCTGTTCCTCTCTCTCACTCTCTGTTCCTCTCTCTCACTCTCTGTTCCTCTGTCTCCCTCTCTGTTCCTCTGTCTCCCTCTCTGTTCCTCTGTCTCACTCTCTGTTCCTCTGTCTCCCTCTCTGTTCCTCTCTCTCAATCTCTGTTCCTCTGTCTCACTCTCTGTTCCTCTCTCTCCATCTCTGTTCCTCTCTCTCAATCTCTGTTCCTCTGTCTCCCTCTCTGTTCCTCTCTCTCCCTCTCTGTTCCTCTGTCTCCATCTCTGTTCCTCTGTCTCCATCTCTGTTCCTCTGTCTCCATCTCTGTTCCTCTGTCTCACTCTCTGTTCCTCTCTCTCACTCTCTGTTCCTCTGTCTCCCTCTCTGTTCATCTGTCTCACTCTCTGTTCCTCTGTCTCCCTCTCTGTTCCTCTGTCTCACTCTCTGTTCCTCTGTCTCCCTCTCTGTTCATCTGTCTCACTCTCTGTTCATCTGTCTCCCTCTCTGTTCTGGAGACTGTCGCCAGTTGTGCTGCTCAGGATGGGGGATTGTGCTGAAATAACAATTCAGCCCAATCGGCTGGTTCCTTAGATAGAAAATGTTTTATTATTAATTGATTGATTTTTCTGTGAAGTGAATCAGAATGTTTATTTTAAAGATTAATAAATAAAAAAATATATAATTTGTTAAATTTAAGAATAAAGATACTTTTTCTGTATTTTCTAATTGCAAATTGCACCCAAATTGTATTTAAAATCAAGCCACACATTTTATAATTATTCTTGTGTTTTGGTGGATTTCTCTTTAGTTTCCCATGTCAAAGAAAGATGCTCTGTGTTTTGGGGGTTCTTTAATATGCATCTACAGGTGTGTCAACAATGACCTCAAATGGACTCTACTAACTTATAAGAAGCTTCTTAAACTCAGAATGGAATCACCTGGAGTTTTATTTTTGATTAAAGACACAATAAATAAATAATATATAGTACTGACTTTGATGAAAATAATAAATACGTGACAACTATCTCTCTTTATTCTGACATTTAACTAATATCGAACGATCTGTCAATATTTATTTATCTAAAACAAAAAGTTTAAACAAAAGTTTAAGTTGTGCTGAAATAACAATTCAGCCCAATCAGCTGGTTCATTAGATAGAAAATATTTTATTATTAATTGGTTGATTTTTCTGTGAAGTGCCTTGAAATGACTTTGTTATGAACTGGAACTTTATAAATAAATCTAAATTGATGTTTAACAGTAATATAAAATGTTTTTTTAAATATCTGGTTACAACTGTGAACATACTGCTGTATCTATATTTCTCTTGTTTTACATAGAACTGTAATGAATGAGAAGCATAATATATATAATAACATTTACCTGAGTTTTTTCTTTGAAAGGAGCCACTATGTCTATTGTTGTGTACTTCAGTATAAAACTGATTTAGAGAGTTTGTTATTTAGTCATGGGGGCTAAACAACTGAAAATATGAAAAACACACAGGTTGGAAGCTAAAAAAAAAACAGCACTATTTGTTCTGCTATTCATTTAGCTGTTTGTTGATTAGCCCTAGCAGAGCTAGCAAAAAGAGAATAACACATAATATGTGTCAAGTGAGCAGCATAACGTCAATCTTTGTGATAAATCATCATATTTAGAATTATTTGTACAATATGAGTGATTTACTTTGGTACTTGGTCAGACTTCAGCTCTCTGTCTGCATGAACACTTTTCCTACAACAGCCGCGTCCCCGCCCTCCCTCCCTCACATGCGCGAGTGCTGCACTGCTACACAAACAGAAGCCTCGCACCTGAACTCGGATCATACCAACATTAGGGGGTGGGGAGTTTGCAACTGTGTGCTATGTGCTACGAATATTGTGTGTAGTTCTGGCAGTTTTTGTTTTATAAAGTTGTCAGCCAGCTAATTTTGAAAAAATTGACATACTCCAAAAGACCCGGGGCTTTTAAAATAACAACCTGGGCTTAAGCCCAGTAAACCACATCAAATTTCAGTTTTGTGGTCCTTTTTATGAATATTTTATTTTTTTATCAAGTTCACCATCATTTGTTTTAACAAGCAAAAAAGAGAATAAAACCTGTCTTCAATTCATGGCATTTTTTGTGTGTTAGAAGTATTTGCATTGTTACTCGGTATTGGTAGGTACTCAGATCCAAGTATCTGTATCCTATCAGTTTGAAACAAGTGGGATTATTGCATCCTAATTTCTTCCTGTTGCTTTCTGTGTTTTAGTTTTATTCAATTGTCCGATGTCTAGTTTTGTTTGATCATTAGTAGTTTATGTTCTAAGTTACTGGTTTGTTTCTAACTTTCCACTCATATTTCTGTTTCCATTTTAATGGTTTCTACTCAGATTTCTTGCTTCTTTTATCAGCAGGATTCTTAAAGAGGTCCTTCCATTAAAAACAGTGTTTCTGAGGTTTCTGTTGAATATTTTAGCTCCACAGGTGTTCTTACCTTCATAGTGGGTGTGAAAACAGGTCAACAACTTCTCTTTCAGTTTTTATCTCTCAAACTACGCAGGTGGTGATAAAACCCGAGTTCTCCCGAGTTCTAACGACCTGTATCTGTTTCATCACAACTCCTTTGTTCGTTAGTATTCATCAGCTCCTGCAGTTGAAACCACGCCTAGCATGCTGCTGGCTAAAAGCTGTTAGCATAACACCTAGCATGCTGCTGGCTAAAAGCTGTTAGCATAAGATGTAGCAAACAGGAAGACAGAACGTCTACTGTTACCATGGAAACAGTATATCTTGCTCTCATAGGCTAGTTTGTTAGCCAATCAGAGTCCAGCAAATCAGAATAATGAATATTAATGAGTTACAGCCTGCCGAATCTTGATGCAGACAGATTGAAAGGTCTGTTAATCAGTGTTTCCTAACATTTTTTAGTTATAAAATATTTCATTACAGGTTAATACTTAAGAAATAACCACAAAGTCATGAAATTTGTGTGAAATTGACTCTTTAAAAAGACATTATTTACTAATTTTCCCACCCTCACTTTAGATTACTTGTTAAAGTTTCCACAAATTGCCCACATTGTTCTAAGTATGACACCACATTGGTTTAGAATCTTGATTTTTTTCGATATACATATTTCAAACAATCCAGTGTTGGATGCACACGCCTGCATTTGCATGGCTGCACGTGCAACTCTGAATCCGTAGAAGTGTTTTGGTCCATGAGTGTGTTGAGTATTTTTTAGGAGCTTGGATGCAAAAGTGTGGAATATGAATGTATGTGAATGTAGTTTAAAAATATCTAATTCACTCCACTCAAGCAGAAGCATCACTGACACACACACACGTGCAGCCTCACTAGATCGCACCGCTGCAACTCACCAGTGTGCAAACATGGGCAATTTGACGCCAGCTAGTTAAGCACAAAAACAAAATGAGAAACTGGGATCAGTAATGGAAACACACTGACGCGTGTTGACAGATGCACACTTAAACTAAACTTTCACATGAACAGCAGTGAGTGTCACACAAGCTAAAAAGACTGCTTTTCCACACTAAATCAAATTAATTGTTTTGATTTTAAAATCTAAATTTATCTTAAACGCTTGCTTTCCTTCTATACAAATAAGGGATTAATTGAGATATCAATTAAGGCCGCTACATTTTTCAAAAACAGAAAAGGTTGACAGTGAGGTAAAGAACAAAACACTGTTTGATCTGCACTTCACTGGAAGCTTCATGGTAGCTGCAACAAAATCAGTAGCTCATTTAGGAGCAGATAATCCCCTCCTGCAAAGGGAGCGCTTTGTGCCAAGCACAGCACAGATTCATCTCTCTCTCTATTTCTCTGTTCCACCCAGCTGTGAGCTTCACTGACCACGAGAATATTTCCATTCAGATATGTAACAGGGCTCTTTATTTTGGTGCTCTGCTGTGAAGCTTCATTGGCTGTTTATTCGAGTGGCCTAGAGGAGCTGGAATCAGAACGCTTTAAGTAACTGCCCTGAAAGAAAACTGGACGCGCACAACAAAAGTATTCCATAAATATTTAGAAACAGGTTATATCTATAGAGTTAAAGATGATATGAGACTCTGACCAAAAGTGTTTTACTATGGTAGTAAAAAAGCAGATGTTTTACAGATGTTATTGCAAGACTGAGGGTGAAATTAGACAATTAAAGACAAATATTCCAAATTTGAAATCTGTGTGATCACACTCCTTACACACGTTGTCTAGATTGTGGCTGCAAATTGAATGTTAAAGTTACAGTATGTAAGAATTAGATCTTGTTGTCAAATCTGAGTCCCGCAGTTCATGTAGAAAAAAAAACATCTGTTCTCAGCCACTCACCCCGTCCCCTCCCTGATTTTTCTGCAGGGTTGCCAGTTCGGATGTTGATCCTCATTTAGTTCTTCTTGTATTTGTTCAGTTTTTGGGAATGTCTGAAGGTCTATTTGTTTTGGATGTGGTGGTTTCTTGGTTGAATTCCAGCTGCTTGTGTTGAAGACTTGGCAGCCTTGCAGACTCACATGTGATTCGTTATGGAACCAGGAAGTCTGGACGTGTAAATAATGATTCTGGTCCGGACCAGGAACTAGAGACCACCCAGCTGACTGAGATCCAGATCTGTTACAATGTGACTTTATTTTCAACATCAGTGGGACTTCAGACTGTTGGGTGAGTACTTTACTGTAAAATTCTTACATACTGTAACTTTAAATAATGAAATCATTTTTTCATTGTGGGAGAGAAAATGTTTTATTTTTTAATTATTAGATGTCTGAACAGTTGTGACCTTCCTTCAACTGTGTGGGATGTGCACACCTAAAAGAGAAGACAGGTAACCTTTTTATGTCTGACACAAATATGAAGGGGTTTTGTATTGGGTTCACATGGGACATAAAGGTCCAGCTTAGACCCAAAATCTAAAAAAAGCAACATCAGCTCCGAGAGTGCAGACTGTTTTTTTTAATGTCATCTTCACCATGTTTAAATACTCATTGAAATGTTAAGGATATCATGTTTTCCAAAATCCAACATTTATTTGTGTTTGAAATAAAAAAGAGACAAGCCAATAGGGTTAATACAGAAACTATGCCTTTTCTATTCAATGTTTTACCTGCAATACATGGAATTTGATCTGTTAGCTAAGTGAATATGATGGAACATGTTGAGAAAATGAAAAAGAGGGACACAGTAATCCAATAAACTAATTCTTATTCCTCAAGGCAGAAAATATATTATCAGTGTTCACAATCAGAAACAATCTATCTACAAAATTCGCAGCACATTTGCAAATATCACCTTCTGCTATTCTTTCTTGTCAGTTTAATCAATCAAAAACTACCAAGTGAAGCTGAGGTGCTTGTCAGAATTTTGTCAAATGAGATGAAGATCAAACCAGCTATTCACTGACAGATCAGAGTCAGCGCAGTTGGAAGAGGAACACTGAGCTTCGTGGCTTTGGAATAAATAGATCTGGAGGTATTTTGTTACAGCTGTGTTCACACTTCAACTACAACGCTTCAATGAAAGACTTGAATGCAAAGTAAAGCAAGTCTAAGAACAAACATACAAACCCTGTGTTTGATCTAATTACTAATACACTTAGCATTAATCTGATACCAACGTAAACAAATTTAAACGTCCTGTATCATGCAAAATCATGGAGCTTTTAACCATGTTTTAACCATGTTGTGATGATATTTCCTTATTTAAAAATAAAACCCAGACTGGTTTTTGGTTTAATAAACACATTTCTCAGTAATCCTCCTGAATCCTGCGCTCTGAGCAGCTGCTCCACTCTCTCCTGGAAAACCACCTGACTGTAACATAGTGATGTAACAATGTTACACCAGGACCTGCAGATTAAACACACACGACCCGAGCTGCCAGAGTCTGAAGTAAGACACTAAACACCACCGTTTGTAGTCACGGTTTTACTTTCTAAATATGTCTCTGTGAAAATGTGCATTTAGCTGTGAGAGTTACTGGAATTTATTCACCATTTTATTCAGGCAGCTCGAGGGGCAGCACTCATGAAGAGGGGGCCTGGAGGAGAGATGGGATTTCAGGTAAACTGAGTGTTTTACTTCCTGGTCTGAGAATAACTTGAGAATATACGTAAATTCTATTTAAAGACAAATGAAGATTATTTAACAACCAAAGGTAAGATTTTATCATATGTGTCTATCCCAGATGTTGACAGCTGTAAAACAGCAGGATACAGAACCTTTAATATATATGTTCCAAGACTGGTCAGATCTTTAAATCCAGACCAGCTTGTCTGGTATCCCAAATGAGCTGTTTTCAGTTCTTGTCTTCCGGAGTCGATTAACAAACGCAGTTGTTCCCTTTGATTAAACTGCAACTCATAAAAAGGTGAAAGTACTACAGTATCTCACAGGCACGCTGTAAAAACAACAATCCAGATAAATCTGGGTTTTTCATCCAGAAATTAAACACTGATATCTGAAAATACCATTTGAATTTGAAGAATGTTTTATAGAATGATTTCCGATGGAGGACAGATAAGATATTAGGGTTAAGGATTTTGATTACATTTATTCCTGGATCCAGACAGTGATGAAGATCACCACCAATATCTAATCGATTGGTCCTTGTGCCATTTCCGACCTGTCAAGAAAATGTCTTCAAAATCCATCTGCAGTTTTTGAATGATCTTGTTAACAGACAGACAGACAAACCCAATGAAAACATAACCTCCCCCCACGCCACGGGGGAGGGGGGGGGGGGTATTTTAGATCACAACATGAAGGGAATGAAGCTGCTTGACGAAGGTCTTTGCTCTATGAATACTTTTCTAATTTCAGTGACATTTTCATAACATGCTTACACCTTTTATCCAAACTCAACAGCTTCTAAACAATCCACCTGTGAAAGGTAAAAATCCATTTCTCAAACATATAAAACCTGATGTACTGTGATCCAATTCACATGTATACAGATAGGACAAGTAGATTCTTGAAGTATTTATCAAAAGGAACAGACTTATTTCAGATCTTTGACCTGGTAAGTCTCTCGTGATAACAGTTGTCTCTGATCCTCCCTCGTCTCCATATGACAGATGCTCCTGAACAATTACCCATAGTGGACAATCTGCAACAATTTGTGAAATCTTTGACAGCTAACAGAAAGTGATTGATCAGTAAAGGAATAAAACAAAACATGATGTCTAAGTAGACAAAGACGAGGCAGGATGGTAACAGCTGGAAGAATGACCAGATGCAAGACATGCAGCAATAATCTCGGTAACAATCTTTTAAATATTCATTTGCATATCTGCAACTAAATTCTGGTTAGCCTGAGTGGGAAAAAAGGATTTATTTGAAGTCACCTTCAGAAATGTGCATTAGTATTTATTTGGGTGTCTCACATCACCATTAACCCAAAACTTTGATTTATTACAAAGATGTCAATAACAAGTCTAGAAATTCTTTGTTTTAATGAGCTACATCTTTCCATTTTTCTGTTAGTACAAATTATGAGAAACAACAGCTGGACTCGACTATAAGGGTGATTTCAGTGAACTAACACAACTTATAACAAGAGAAACAAGCTTCAGCTAATCAGCTTGCACCAGATTTCAAAACATTATAACAAATAAAACTGAACTGTTTTAAAAATATATTTGTAACAGTGATTTACAAACAATTAGTCAACCATAAAAAAACACACCAAAAAATGTTTGAATAAGTAATGAGTTCAGAATCATTTTTAACTTAGTGCACAAAATACACAAAGATTTGTCTCACCGTCCTGAGGGAAACAAAACTGGTGTACAGTAAGGTACCGATGATAACATCATCGAGCTCTGGGTCAGGGATCGGGTAGGATGAGAGGAAGACCATTACTCATTAATTAGACTGATGATTCACTAAGTCTCATACTGTACTTGTGAAGCTGCTCTGCTTGACATGCTTCAACAGCCTGACTGTGTTTCTGGTTGACATCATGTGCTCCAGCAACTGTACCGTCTCCTTCCTCCTGTTCCCTTCTTTCTGTCTCTTTCTCAAATGTGCATGCATAAGCGTGAAGACAAAAACAGTGAAGAGTTTGGGCACATCTCAAAGGACAACTTCTGCATGAGTTGGTTAACAGTGGCGAGGAGGGGAACCTTACAGCTGTTTGGAGCAGAATACGCCAGCCACTGAAAGTGTGCCAAACAGGCAAAGATCTGCACAAACGTGCACAAACAAGCTTATTTTTCTATATTTGTAGGGGCCAAATATTGAAATGATGGCTTCACAACCCCCTTCCAGTAATGCAAACCCATAATTCTAAAATATAACACAAACATATCCGACCTGCAGGTTAGTGTGCTCTTTTTGGGGGATTTCATATAAATAACAAAATGAGACCAAACACACAGGTAAGGAAACCTTTAAACAACCTTCTGTCTGTCCACATAACCCATCAACTGCACAGTCGAAGGTTCATCATGAACAAAGTAAATGTCAATTGGTGCCTTAAGTAAAGTCTTCAGTACCTGGGGGCAAATAAACAAAGAAAAACTGGCACACACATGTTTCTGCTGAGAGAAGACACATTAACATAATAAACACAGGACGTACTGCAGAATGTTTTTTAATGGTTTTAACAGACGCTTCCATCAGCATGATGTCAGATTAAAAGGTTTTTTCATGTTTGATCAGGAATCTAAAGGCTAATTATCAATCAAGTGAGCTGAGATTCCCAACACAAGAGAATGTGTCTAAAGTCACCAGCTGTTTCTAGCTACAACAAACACACCTGCTCATTATTAGTATGAGCGTTTGTCCGTAAGCAGCTTGTTTCTGAAGATTTAATGCAAGTGTCTGGTGTTCCAACTCTGCAGCTCTGAGATAGACTTAACAGTTTATATCTAACATAAATGTTTAGTGTAACATGTTTTTTTGATGTATTCATTTGTAACCAAGTCAGTTGTGATTGAGTTACAGGATCACGTTTGATGTACATCAAATTAATGTGTCAGGCACTTACACGTTTGTTTATTTACTGCTGAAGCATATTCTAAAAATTGGGTTTGATGGTGTTTTATTTTTACTATCTTTTGACTTGTTGTTTAAAACCACATGCATGAGTCAACATGCTGTTCCTATAGGTTCCTCACATTGTGCGTATTCAGCTGATAATGGAGATCTGCATGACAGCATGTCAGAGACATGAGACTGTTCTGAGACCATCTACAGCAAAACGGAGATCCTTACAGAACAACAACCTTCAANAAAACGGCCCCATGATACAGAATAAATCAGAATACTTGCATTTTAATTCAATTCATTTGCAAATGTATACGGGCCAGTGAAGACACTGCAGAATAATTCATTTTCTGTGTTAGAAATAAAGGTGCAGCAGGGAAAAGGTCACTTCAGTGGCAGACATGTGAGGAAGGGTGTGTGTTGATAAGACACACACACACACACACACACACACACACAGAGTTGAGCTATATGTTATCTTTAAGATCCAAGTGGGAATTTGTTCAAAACAAAAAACTGTTTGTTTTTTTGTCTCTGACCCACAAACCTCCTGATAAATCAGGTGACAAAAGGGGATTCCCCCAAAATGTTTCATCCTCCAAACAGCTTTGATCACTTTAGCTGATATAAATGCAACTAAAATTCCAATTGTTTGCTACACACTGCTGTGTTTGGATTCTCTTCAAATTTGCAAAATTGAAAAAAGAATAACACAGGCAGAAAGTAGCACACGCGCACACACAGTGCAAATGGCTGAATAACCTCGTGGCTACAGTAATTGCTCTAAACTCACATCAAAGAAACTCCCTTATCTTCCCCCCTTTGGCTCCAGGCTGATTTGCACTGTACAATAAACACACAAGTGTACAACTCAACGCCCGGACAGAAAGAGGTAGTAAAGCTCTAAATCAGCATTGATTGCTCTTATATCGTTTATCTAGGGGAAAAATTAGGATTTTATTTGATCACTATTTCTTTATTTTTGCAGAACGCACAGCACAACCTTTTGCGCCAATCTACAGGAAGGGATTTGCGCATGAACCCATAACTGAAAGGCTATAGCGGTTTCTGCTGCTGGTGTGTGTAATGAGAAACATCCTTAAATACATTAAAACATTTACAAACAGCGAAACGAGTGGAATAACAGCCAAAACCCCACAAGACTCATCCAACAGAAGCAGTTAAACATGCATTTTAAATAAACAGATGACTGTTCGTCGTACAGCAGAACATTTTAGTTTGACCATATAGTTTTATATATTTGCATTACAATTAGCGTGGGAATTAATTCATTTCAAACTCACCCATTCCAAAAGACGGATAAATCCCAGAGGTAACTTGAGCACCTGAAATGTCCCCGCAGATGCAAGCTGCAGAAAACCAAAAGGGAGGTCAAGAAAAAACACACATTTATTGCTTTAATTAACGGAACACCGAAACCAATTGAGAAGCAGCCTAATTAGAACGAAGGCGCATTGATTCCTGAGAAAATGGTCCGTCTGATCGTTCAGATAAAACACCCACCTGGTTAGCGGTGTCCATATCAGCAGCTGGACACTCCGTTTTTTATTACACTAGTTAACGAGAACAAAACCTCAAACCGCAAACCAAATAGACCCGACTGATGCGCCTGACGCGTAAACACTCTCAGACTCGGATTCCGACTCTGACCGGAAAAATCCGAGCAATCGCCCTTTTTANAAAAAAAAAAAAAAAAGAAAGAAAAATAAGTAATCATTTTATGATTTTATTGAGGGGTAAACAATATTTTCCATGGATCGGTCTTTAAACAACAATAATAACAACAAAAACGAGTTACTTTTTTTGCCATTAGACACAATCTCTAATATTAGGCTACACAATTTGAGAGCAGCTGCTGCAGGTGAGCTTTGTTTTTATGCACAATAAACCCATTATTTAAAATAATCACAGCAATGTTTGTTCAGCTTCATGTTGGAATCAAATGAATGAAGTGATCTGAGTCATTTTAGTGACTGCTTTCAAATTGATTTATTATTATTATTATTATTATTATTATTATTTTCACGTGCACTGCCATTCTTCTTTTTACTTTTATTAGTATTGTTATTTTTCTGGTAGTAGACTTAGTGGTTTTCATTCAAGACAACCAGATTTTCCTTTTGGTTTTGTATGTTTTGTTGTAAAACTTTAAGACAAATGAGTTTAGATTTATGGTTCTGCTGCCACTTTATTTATTGAATCATCTCTGCAAGAAGAACATGATCTAATTCTCCCTCTCTAAAAAGACAGAGTTTGACTTATTGCAGCAGTCAGTTTCAGAAACATCAAATTCAAAAGATAAAACCACATCACTTAAAGTGAGTCTCTTTAGACACAGAAGATATAAAACCAGAATAATCAGGAATGAACATCGGCATCACTCTTTATCAACGTGTGCACAAGCAGATAAAGATCACTTTTGGTCATGATCTTTGTCTGTTTGACAGTCATTTTCATCCAGAATCACATCCTGAGCAGTTTGTCATCTAATGAGCCGTCCAAAGCCAAAACACAAAAAGGCTGAGTCTCACCACAGGTAACATGATCGACAAAGGGGAGGGGCCTCCCTACGTCTGGGGGGCCTCCCTACGTCTGGGGGGCCTCCCTACGTCTGCTCCACTGGTGACACTTCCTTTATAGCCGATGCAAACTTCTCTGACAGCATGGCTCATTTTAAACATCCCCTATTACCCTGCCCACATCCCATTACTCTGCCTCAAGGGTTCTGTCCTTACAATTAAACAATCATTGCATCTGATTCTCTTAAAATTTTCAGTGCTGGAAAACCAAATGACTCAAACAAGAGAAATGAAGTCTGTCATGCTTGTTGAGATTGTAATGATGAGGTGAGATAGTCCACAGGATAACACAGGTTGGATCAGTATCACTGAAAACAATATCACAGTTCCCCAGTTAACACGTTAGTGGATTTTCTTTTATGTGCGGGAGAACATGATGACAAATGTAAAATAACTAGAGGCAGTAAACTGTCTTCATTTTATAAACAGGCAGACATGTTAGTTCATGACTAACTAACCCTGTAGTGAAGGTTTAACAAAGAGGCTTCAAACCAGACACACAGTTCTGTTCATAGAAGGAGGTTTACATGTCGCTAGTGAGCCGATGATTGAATTATTTGTTTTTTCTTGAATTAAATGATATTGTTATAAAAAAATACTTAAAGAGTCTCTTCCATTAAAAACAGTGTTTCTGAGGTTTGTGTTGAATATTTTAGCTCCACAGGTGTTCTTACCTTCATAGTGGGTGAAAACAGGTCAACAACTTCTCTTTCAGTTTTAATCTCTCAAACTACGCAGGTGGTGATAAAACCCGAGTTCTCCCGAGTTCTAACGGCCTGTATCTGTTTCATCACAACTCCTTTGTTCGTTAGTATTAATCAGCTCCTGCAGTTGAAACCACGCCTAGCATGCTGCTGGCTAAAAGCTGTTAGCATAAGATGTAGCAAACAGGACGACACGACGTCTAACGTTGCCATGCGCAGCGGGGCAGGAAACACATACCTTGCTCTCATAGGCGAGTTTGTTAGCCAATCAGAATCCAGCAAATTCAAATAATGAATATGAACGAGCTGCTGACGAAGCAGCCTGACGGAAGGAGCCGAAACCAGACGAATTTTAATGCAGACAGATTGAAAGGTCTGTTAATCAGTGTTTCCTGACGTTTTTTAGATATAAAATGTTTCATATTACTGGTTAATACTTAAGAAATAACCACAAAGCCATAAAATGTGTATGAAATGGCCTCTTAAAGAAATTAAATTTACTTTTTAACAGTGAGAAATATGCAAAGCTTAGCTTAGACTAGCAAAAATTGTAGAAATGAAGCAAACAAGCAGCCTTCCTCTGTCCACCCAATGTCTTCTAACATGCAGGAATATGGAATCTGCACTTAAATGGAAAAAAGCACCAGAGGGGATCGCAGATGTGGCCAATCATGCTTTATTTTCCCTCACAGTGTGTTGTTTAGATTTTAGTGGCAAAATATAACTGATATATGGGAAACTAGAAGCAGATAACCAGTCAGGAACATATTTCACAGCAGAACTAGCTCTCTCATCCTGTCCAAAGGTTTGCTGTGTGCACTGTAACAACCTGATTTCTTTGCTCAAGGGGGAATAATCTGTCACATACAGTGACAGGTGTCGAAACGTATCCCAAGAAACTGGAAGTGCACTGCAGACCAGGAAAAAAAACACACCTGGGTACAGTAGCTAAAGGCCAGTGTGTGTGTTTGAAGTAGAGAAATTAAAGCACCAAGACAGTGAGTGAACAGAACAGCAGAAAATAAAAAGGCAGAACATATATGGTGACTGTTATTGCTGCAAAATACATCCGTTCAACACCTTTTAGAATGTGACAAAAGTAATGTTTTATACTTTATGTATAACCCATCAGATAAAATCTGAACGATTACAGTGAAGCAGGTTCTGTTTGATAGGATGAGAAAAGCAATAGGAAACACTGCATGACGGCACAGCCACAGTACCAACAATCACCATTTTTCTCTTCTGCTTAATCCTCTTTCATATTGTGACACACAGAGGAATTACAGTACAGAGACTGGGTCAGCCACTTATCCATCTCAACTCAGCAACAAGCCTCAGCTCCACACCAATCACTACTTGAGTGGAAACGCTGCCAGAACACATTGGTTAAATCACTGTGTTGATGCTATGGGCTAATTCAATGTTCAGAAGGCTACAATGCCATGAATGGCATTAACTGTAAAATAAAAAAATAGGATGATATTCATGAGCTGAAGATAAAATGCAAAGAAAAAAACATTTTCAAAAGCTTCCAAAAAACAAACGTTCTGTATTCCGGTAGAATTCTGTTTAAAAAAATGTTAAATGAGACTTTTTTTTCCTCAAGCAAGACAAATTTAGAAAGATTCATATTTCACACTCACCCATTAATTAAAGCTATTCTCATGTACTAACAATGCAAAGCAATGAAACATGATTAGGTTCTGGAACAAAAGAAGAGCTTTGGAAAAAATTCTGAGTAAAATGGAATTAAGCAAGGTCTCATTTTACAGCAGTTACAAATGACACACATTCAGGATTAACTTGAGTATGATGGTGGGAGAAAAATAAGCAAAGGGAGGGTGAGAAGAGGGGGTTACAGAGCGTCCCACAGAAAACTCATGTTCATGGACGTCGCTCCTGAACGTCTGTCTGTCTGTTTTCTGTTGGTTGCGTGTCTTTTATGAAGCTGAAAGTCTGCACAAAAAAGTTGCCTGAAAGAAAATGGAGATCCAAGAACCCTTATTCCAGAAATGTTGTCATCTTGTGTAAAATGAAAATAAGAATAGAATGCAATTATTTGTAAAGTAAATAAACACACATTTCATTCTAATAAAAAATAAACCACCCGCCAGATGTTGAAACGAAGATATTTAACTGTTCACAGACAACAGGAGCTCATTTTGAAGTTTGTCTTCACAAAAAAGAAGAGTAAACATGTGTATATGTAACATATGTAACATGTAAACAACATCCAGAAACACTGGTATCTTCTCTGGATCAAAGCTAATTTTAAATGGTTTGATCTGAAGTGGAAAACTGTTCTGGGGTCAGATTTGGTTGGAAACAAGGTTGAAAACATGTCTTGCAGACTAAAGAGGAGAGGAACCATTCAGCATGTTATAAGTGGACAGTTCAAAAGCATATCTGATAATATGGGTTGTATTAGTGCTTATGGTGTGAGCAGTAAACACATCTGGAAAGACTCCATCAAAGCTGAAAGTAAAGCAACATCTGCTTCCATCTAGACAACATCTCTTTAATGGAAGGTCTTGTATATTTCAGCAACTCGATGTTAAACCACATACTGCAACATCCCAGCTTCACAAGAGAAAAGTCCAGGTGCTGAACTGACCTGCCTGCAGTCCAGTTCTTTCACTAATAGAGAACATTTAGTGCTTCATGATATGAAATATCTAGCCACAAAGGCTGAGGACTGCTGTGCAGCTGGAATCCTGTGCCAGACAAGAACAGGACCAGATTCCTCTCCTCAAACTCCTGCAGCTGTTTAACTCACTTACATTGAACAGCTCTCCACATATTTTCTGTTTCCTGGACTAATGTTGTAAGATCATCACAGCTGTGAGGTTAAAACATTTCTTTTGTGTCAAATGTAGAACTGATAACTTTTGTTGCCACAATGATTCTTAAAACTGAAAAACCTACAGCGAACAGCAGCTTCGACACCGGAACCATTCTTTGATCCAGGTGTAAGACTGGAAGCTGCACATGAATTAAATATCGTCTGATCATGTAAACAAGAAAAACAAACAACATGAAGAGAATCTTCTGCATGAGATAATGAAATTATGCAAAGATTCCAGGTTTTGTTAAAAAATGCATAATAAAGAAGGGACGTACACAATAAACAATAACATCACCAAAGCCACAAATATCAATTAAAACAACAGTATTAACATAATGATGCTGCCTCATGCCTAGATATGAATAAACGTGAATGAAAAAAAGGTTCCACTCAGAATTTGCTATTATTTGTTTTATGTTAAAAAAACAGCAGATAAATACTTTCATAAACTCTGTAAATCGTGGTACTGAGTCCAGCCTTCACACTGAAGAGAAGCACAGAAGGAGTTTCTTCACACTCTCACACTTGGTGTAAAGAAGATACTCAAGATGGTCAGTGTTTGCAACCATTTCCAATGGAATATTCATTATTACAGGAAAAACACAGCAGGAAAAAACACGTTTTAAACATGTAACACATGTCATGACATGTCCGGACCGGCTCACATCGACCCTGAACAGAACATTTGACTCAAACTCATTTATACATCCTTGTCAACATTTCAGAGAGACATTGAGATCAGGTGCACTCTAAAACAAAAAGCCACTGCATCTTTACCATCATTCTTTGGAGGACTGATGTAAAGGGTAATGAAGGAGAATGGACAACATGATAACAGACTTATCCCGTGTGTTGCTAGGCAACTAATCCAGCAGGCACGGCATAACAAGGCCTGGATGTTGTGACAATGATGGCCAATCATCAGAAGCCTATCTCGGAGCAAACGATGTCTACGCTGAGCTGTTTCTGTCTCACGTTTTGCAGGAGTTGTGCAATGATTACTGGTTCGTAGTGTTCAAACGTCCTGAATCCGATTCTAACTTGTGACGGATTCATTCGCCACCGGCATCCATAAAAAGCAAATCACTGTGATAAGTAACGTTCCTCCAGACACATGCCTGCATGAGAGAGCAGACAAGCAACAGACTGTTTGCAATAATCTTTACTGTTCCATCTTTTATTATCAAATGAGAAACTTTGACTTAGACTGACACACTGATTTTACCCCCAAACTGTAAAAATGTATTTGTTCATTGCCATTTGCTGTTATTAGCTCCCTCTGCAGCCTTTATATTAGAATTACATTAGAATAACTACAGGAATGACTATCAGGCTAGTTGTTATTAGTGGAAACTGTTCACGGCTGATCAGACAATAGTTTGAAGACATATGAGCTACAGTCTTTGGCTGATTTTAAATACATGTTTCTACGACAATTATGAGCTTAAAGGACTTACCGTGTATCATGCAGATCATTGTCAGACTCACATGGACCAAAACCACAGTACAATATCACAGAAATTATTTGAACTCTGATACAAACATTATTTATGGGGATTTAAAGTTACTGGCAACAGTAATTATGAAAAAAAGATGTTTTCCTCTCAAACTTTTGGTTGTAAAGTGTTACCATACTTCTTAATATTGCTGAATATAACCCTTAAACCAGATATTTGTATGTTATAAATGTTTTTTTTTTAGTTTCAACACACCTGATTCAAATGATTTAATTATTCCTTATCATGTCAACAAGTTTTGTAGAGGCCTGTTAATGATCTGCTCATTCAAAACAGGTGTGTTGAAGCAGAGGAACATCTAAAACCTGCAGGATAGCAGCCCCTCGACGACTCGCTCACTTTCATTATCTTGGTTTGGAGTCTACCTAACTAGCTTTGTCCCATTAAATTGGGCTTCAGTCAAGCTAAAGTTTCCTTAAATTCATTAACTGTGTAACTTTAAAATATTTTTAGTTTTTTGAAGACACAAATTTCAGGACTTTGTGGTTATTTCTGAAGTATTAAGCAGTAATATGAAACATTTTATATCTAAAAAACGGAAACACTGATTAACAGACCTTTTAATCTGTCTGCGTGAAGATTCTTCAGGCTTCAGCAGCTCATTCATATTCATTATTCGAATTTGCTGGACTCTGATTGGCTAACAAACTAGCCTATGAGAGCAAAGAATACTGTTTCCTGACCAGCTGCGCATGTTAACGTCAGACGTCGTGTCTTCCTGTTTGTTACGTCTTGTGCTAACAGCTTTTAGCCAGCAGCATGCTAGGCGTGGTTTCAACTGCAGGAGCTGATGAATACTAATGAACAAAGGAGTTGTGATGAAACAGATACAGGCCGTTAGAACTCGGGAGAACTCTGGTTTTATCACCACCTGCGTAGTTTGAGAGGTTAAAACTGAAAGAGAAGTTGTTGACCTGTTTTCACCCACTATGAAGGTAAGAACACCTGTGGAGCTAAAATATTCAACAGAAACCTCAGAACAACTGTTTTTAATGGAATTACTTTTTTAAAGCGAGGCCATCTCATACAAATTTCTTACTGAACCCAAGCTTGTTTTTTTTAGTTTCTCAAAGATTATTTTTGTTACCAATCAGTAATACATAAATGAAACAATAAAGCTGTTTCTTATGGCCGATCAAAGTGCCTCCTGTTCATAGTCACTAATCAACCCCCCACCCCCAGTATAAGGCATACTTCATATCTACTTGTCACATGATTTATGAAAACATTAATATACAAAAGTTTTTATTCAAAAAGAAGAACCACTGAGAATTATAATCACTAAAACAGCTGGTTTAATGACTGTAATTCGACTTCAGAGTTTTTGAAAATAGATTTGTATTACAAACATTAAAGTGCTGTCAGTACATACAAAAACACAACGCTGCCTTGCTATCAGTTATTATTCCATAAGGAATAAAGACAGGATCAATGGAAAACTGGTTAAAAGTATGTTTAAACTGCTACTGCGGCTGGTGAGACACAGTAACTCGTTCACTACAAGTTTTTTAAAATATATTAAAATTTGATCAATTTAAACTTTCTCAATTTTAATGAAGATAAATCTGAATTCGTCTGCTTTGGAAGAACTAACATCTTCTTCTCTTAAACCCCATGTGTCACACAGCCATCCAGTTGTCGCAGATCTGGGTTTTATTTTTTAAAGCTTTTACAAACCGAACAAACAAATCTCAGCTGTTCGGTCTAGTTTCTCCCATCACCCTACCAAAGATTTGAAAAATGATCAATGCTTTTATTACCTCTCCCTTGGGTTATTGTCACGTCCCAGTCATCAGTTCAGAGATTACAGATTAAGCAAAAAAATAAAAAGGCAGCTTCTCTTTTGAAAAGTAAAAGAAAAACATAATCACATGACTTCCAATCTTAACTTCTCTTCCAAGGCTCTTCATCATTTTTAAGGCTGATTTTAAAGAGGCCATTTCATACAAATTTCTGGACTCTGATTGGCTAACAAACTAGCCAATGAGAGCAAGGTATACTTTTTCCTGCCCCGCTGCGTATGGTAACATCACGCGTTCTCTCTTCCTGTTTGCTACGTCTTATGCTAACAGCTTTTAGCCAGCAGCATGCTAGGTGTGGTTTCAACTGCAGGAGCTGATGAATACTAACGAACAAAGGAGTTGTGATGAAACAGATACAGGACGTTAGAACTCGGGTTTTATCACCACCTGCGTAGTTTGAGAGATTAAAACTGAAAGAGAAGTTGTTGACCTGTTTTCACCCACTATGAAGGTAAGAACACCTGTGGAGCTAAAATATTCAACAGAAACCTCAGAAAAAACAGTTTTTAATGGAAGGGACTCTTTAAGGTTTTAAATGGTTAACAGATTTATGTGCTCTTAATGTAAAGAGACTCTTTTCTTTCTCCATATAAAGTTATAATCTGTTTTATTTTGCTTCTGTTTCCTTCACATCAATGTAAAATGGGTTTGTTTAAAGAAGTTCTGCCTCTAATCCAGCACTCTTGTGTTATATTTCACTGCTCCATGTCATTATCATTTTGTAGAGTTTTCATTGCCAGGCCCCACAGAGTCACACTGGAGATAAACTGACCTTCACTGGACCTGTAAGGCCTGTTGGACCCTGTGAGGGAACTGCAGTGACTGTCTGTGGGGGGCAGGTAGGGTCTCCCTGCAGAGTCTCTGTCAAGAGACATGTTCCCGTTCTCCATGTACGGACCATATACGACTTCTGGAGTCGTATGTGGTTTGGGCAGCTTGATGCGATCTGTGGCAAGAAGAGATGCACTTCTCTCCTGGTGGCTGGATGAAAGGAGGTGATGGGGTACCAATGAGCGCAGCTCTGGAAGAGAAGTCAATGCTGGGCTCAGGTGCATGCTGGAAGACGGAGTCTCTATGTGCTGTGTGGTTTGCGGGGGGGGGGGACTGTGGGATGAAGGTTTATCTAACTCTGCGTTAGGGATCATAGCAGCGAAGTGCTGCTCTGTGAAAGCAGCAGGTGGTTTATTGGGGCTGACGGGTTTGGCGAATGAAGCCGCTCCATCCGAGCTATCTGCCTGCTCAGGGGTGACTGTGACAGGGCTTGAGAGCGAGGGGCCCTTACAGTGCATACTGCTGTGTTTCCTTAACATGGCAGAGCGGGTAAAGCTCTTTCCACAGGTGCTACACACATAGGGCTTCTCACCAGTGTGTGATCGTATGTGACGCTGCAGGTCTCCTGAGCCAATGAAGCATTTCCCTGCATAAAACAGAACATTTGAAATACAAAGAACAGTGATTCAGTCATATATCACATATCTGGATTTAAAGGATCTTAGGTACATCTGTATAAATTAAATCAAACCACTGAAAAGCAACAACAACTGTGCAAAAAGAGGAAACAAACTAAGTGAATCTTTCAACTGTGAGGTTGTCTTGAAATTCAGATTTGGTTCTTCCATATTTCTTTCATGAATAACGACTGAAACCTAACAGAACTTTCTCCAAATTATTGGATGAACTGTATTGGTAGAAATGGAATTTACTGTGTATGAATAGTTTATAATGAGTAAACAGAGATGGCTGGTTACCACAGGTAGCACAGCTGTGTGGTTTTTCTCCAGCATGGCGAGCCTTGTGCTTCAGGAGCTTTCTGTGTGTGCTGAACGACTTTCCACACTGGTCACAGGTGAAGGTTTTATCAGTCCCATGAGTCCTCTTGTGCTCCTTGAGATTGCTCAAGTTGGTAAATCCTGAGCAAAAGACACAACAACAAAAACAAACATCTTAAACACAACAAGCAGATTAATAATTTAATTAATTTAATTTTAATTTAAGAGGATAAACCCCTTGAGATGTGCCATCTCATTTTCAAGAGGCTCCTCAATACAGACATTACAAATAAACAGGATGTACAGACAGAAGCAGCAGTACAATATAACAAAATATTACAAAAAACAAAACACCAATACAATATAAATACAAATACACTCACTCACACACCCAGACTATCACACACACCATACACAACACCCACACACCCACAAAGCTCTCCATGATCAATACTTCAGTCCAATTTACACAAACATATATAACAGCGATTCACAACTGGAAGATCGGGGCCCAAAACCACTCTCAGTGGGCCACAGACCCAAACCTTCCTACTCTCTATTGAGCTATTTCTAAAAAAGCGACTGTTGCTGAGTTATTTGAATAGATTGAAATATATATTAGTTACATGACAGTACTATAATTGATACAAAGGAATTCACTAATTGTATAATCAACATACAGATTCAGCTGTGTTTGCCATAGTGGCAATCACAGCTCATCATGGGACACGATACCGCTCCAGGTGAGAACCACTGACCTATAAATCACATATATGCATAGTTACAGTTATTTTAAACAAGGAAGAATCAAAAACAGTTACATACATTTTGAAGATGTTGAAAAAGGGCATTTCTGAACAGAGTAAGAGAGATTATAGAGCGGATAGAGGATGGGAGATTATTCAAATCGGAAGGTGCTTTGTATTTAAATTAAAATTTTCCAATTTCCTTTTTGATTCGTGGAACAACAAAAAACATTTGAGATGCATGCCTTAAAGCATGAGAAGAAGTAAATGGAATTAGGTACTGTTTTAGATAATCAGGACAATTGAGATTAATGCATTTAAAAATAAAAAACAGCCAGTGAAGATGGTGTTGGGAGGATGGAGTAAGCCAGGACAGCTGCTGTTACAATAGACAGTGATGGGTCCTAAAGGGACAACGGAGAATAAACCTGCACAAACTGTTATACACAGCATTAAGTGGTTGAATATTAGTGACTGTGGTGTTTTGATAAATAATATGACTGTAATCAAGGATAGGAAGTAATAACTGTGTAACAATCGTTTTTCTAACTAAGAGACTAAAACATTTAATTGACTGATAGAGCAACTTCAAACGATATGTAATTTTATTAACAACAGACTGTATGTGATAATTAAAAGATAGCGTGGGTTCAAGCCATAGTCCTAAATATTTATACTGCTCAACTGGTTCAATGGGTATTGAATCCAGACAAGCAAGATTAAGCAGAGGGGTAGATGTAAACCTAATTTGTTTCTGAAATAACATTGAGTGAGATTTCGTTCAATTAAGAAGTAGTTTATTGCTCTGAAACCAGAATTGTACTGTATCAAAGTCATGTTGAAGAGAATGCTGAATGTTAGAGACATTGGATTTTGAGCAGTAAATAATTGTAATAATAATAGTAATAATTCCGGAATAGCGCTACAACTGGTGGCAGCTTGTTGGAGTAGGTCTGTAACTTAGCTAACACTTGCTAGAATTTTTTTGTTCTTTTTGAGTATTTCTTGCTAGTTTTTTCTTCTGGAAATATTTTCTAAATACTTTTCTTCTGATTTGGATGCTGTGATGATCGAGTTTTTTGCTTAATTTGTCACTTTTTTGCCACTTGTTATGATGCGTAACCATGGCAACAGGAGACTTGTTTACAAGAAAGAGCAGCTAACTGACATTTATAAGGCTGAAATAATCCTCAAATTGAAACTCTGGATCCCTGATGAGCTCAAAAGAAGAAGATGTGGATGCAGAGCAGGAGTAGAGTGAAGAGAGAGAAAGAGGAAGTTTAAACCTTCACTTCCATCAGTCATATTGACAAATGTGAGATCTCTTTGCTAACAAAATGGAAGAAGTTGAAACTCTGTTGAAGACCCAGCCAGAGTATCAGGAATGCAGCATCATGTGTTTTACTGAGACATGGCTAAAGGAACATATCCTGGACTCCAGCGTCTCTCTGCCTGGCTTTCAAACAATACAAGCAGACAGAGATTTGAAGAGGAGCTGCAAAAGAAGAGGAGTTTGTCAGCTGATCACATGTGGAGTCACCTGTTGGGGGCGGAGCATCAGAGCAGGTGACATGAAGAGGCTGAACAGATTGATAAAGAGGACTGATTCTGTCATGGAGACTGAACTGGAGTCTCTTGAGTTGACTGTCCAAAGGAGGATGAAGAACATGATGGAAAACCCTCATCATCCTCTTCAGAACACAGTAACTCAACAACAGAGTGTCTTCAGTCAGAAGATTCTTCATAATCAGCTGCAGCACAGACCGTTACAGGAGATCCTTCCTGTCCACAGCTAGAACTCTCTACAGGAGATCCTTCCTGTCCACAGCTAGAACCCACTACAGGAGATCCTTCCTGTCCACACCTAGAACCCTCTACAGGAGATCCTTCCTGTCCACACCTAGAACCCTCTACAGGAGATCCTTCCTGTCCACAGCTAGAACCCTCTACAGGAGATCCTTCCTGTCTACAGCTAGAACTCTCTACAGGAGATCCTTCCTGTCCACACCTAGAACCCTCTAGAGGAGATCCTTCCTGTCCACAGCTAGAACCCTCTACAGGAGATCCTTCCTGTCCACAGCTAGAACCCTCTACAGGAGATCCTTCCTGTCCACAGCTAGAACCCTCTACAGGAGATCCTTCCTGTCCACACCTAGAACCCTCTAGAGGAGATCCTTCCTGTCCACAGCTAGAACCATCTAGAGGAGATCCTTCCTGTCCACAGCTAGAACCCTCTACAGGAGATCCTTCCTGTCCACACCTAGAACCCTCTACAGGAGATCCTTCCTGTCCACACCTAGAACCCTCTAGAGGAGATCCTTCCTGTCCACAGCTAGAACCCTCTACAGGAGATCCTTCCTGTCTACAGCTAGAACCCTCTACAGGAGATCCTTCCTGTCCACACCTAGAACCCTCTACAGGAGATCCTTCCTGTCCACGCCTAGATCCCTCTACAGGAGATCCTTCCTGTCCACAGTTAGAACCCTCTACAGGAGATCCTTCCTGTCTACAGCTAGAACCCTCTACAGGAGATCCTTCCTGTCCACACCTAGAACCCTCTAGAGGAGATCCTTCCTGTCCACAGCTAGAACTCTCTATGGCTCCCTGAAAAAGAACTGAGCTACAACAACACTTGAATTTCCCTTCGGGGATTAATAAAGTATTTTGGATTTGATTTGATTGTGTCGTCTGCATAAAGTTGCATATTACAGTCAGTGCAGGTGTGAGGAAGATCATTAATAAAGATTGAAAATAAAAGAGGACCAAGTGATGAGCCTTGAGGCACTCCTCTGTCTATAGTTTTAAAATCAGAATGGCTTCCTTTAAATGAAACACACTGTTGACGCCCATGAAAATACGAATTAAACCAAAGGAGAGAAGACCTATTAAGACTGATCGACTGAAGTTTGTCTAACAGGAGATAATGATCCACCATGTCAAATGCCTTGGTAAGATCAATAAATAATGCACCAGTACTCAGGTTATTATCAAAGCCAGCGAAGATATCATTAGTGAATTTCAATAAAGCAGAGGTTGTTGAAAAATGCTTTCTAAAGCCCGATTGAAATGGGGATATAATGTTATTATTAGATAGATAATTAGACAATTGATTAAATATAATTTTCTCAAAGACTTTGACAATGCTATTGATAATTGATATTGGTCTGTAGTTGTTTATATTGCTGGGTTCACCCCCATTATGGAGAGGAATCACCCTCGCACATTTCCAGTCAGAAGGCACTTCACATGTTGTGAAAGATAAATTAAAAAGATCAGCCAAAGGAAAGGAAAGAACACAAGATGCAATCTTAATAAATGTGGCATCTATACCATCTGGGCCAGCACTAGCATTTGATGAGAGCTCACCAATGGCTTGCTCAACATCAGCCGGGGTAACAGAACTAAAAGAAAAGGAGCTACCATAGCAAGAGGTATTAAAAGACAAAGCAGAGTGAGAAGGAGACTGTACTTGAGGTGAGCGGGAGAAGTGCTGACTGAAAGCATCTGCAATAGCTGTAGAGTCGGTAGTATTTTTATTATCAATAAGTATATTGTTATTAGCACAATCAGATTTGCCTAATAAGTTATTGAGTTGCTTCCAAAAATGTCTTAGATTTTTAAAGTTATTGTGTAAACAGTTCTTAAAATAGTTACAGATTTTGAGTTATAGGTTAAAATGAATAGAAATCAGCAGAAAGAATCCTAATTAAGGAAACAATGAAGGTGGCGAGCTGAGCGATGTGACGTACCTCGACCACATATGTCACACAGGTGAGGTTTTTCTCCTGTGTGAACCACTTTGTGCCGCTGGACATCCCCCGATGCAGTAAAGCTGGAAAATTAAGATTCATATTTAATCTAGAGACATGAACAGCATCCTGTTGTGTTGTACTGAGACCGCTGTGCCAGAAAGTTGTGCCATTATAGTTGATTTATTTTCAAGAAATTCTCATCTAAATATTACCTTTTACCACATAGCTCACAGATATATGGCTTCTCTCCAGAGTGTCGCCGCAAATGTGTTTGTAAATTTCCTGCCTGTAAGACAGGATCAATCAATTTCTCTAGAAAATTCAACCCTCAATCTGCAAAAATCAAGTAATATACCAGACAATACCTGTGAAAAGTGTTTTCCACAAATACTGCACTGAAATGGCTTTTCACCTGTAACAGAAATGTGAGTTGGAGTTTATGATCCTATCATGAAGCCTTAGAATGAATGTGATAGTGTCTATGTCTGAGATTGTTAGGCAGTTACCAGTATGTGAGCGCTTGTGCAGCTCCAAATTGCTCGGATGTTTGAAGATCTTCCCACACACCTCACAGCAGTACTGCTTGTGTCCTGTTTGCTGCTGAGGTTTCACAACAGGTTTTGAGTTCTGCTCTGTTTGATTTACCGGTGGAGGATGGGTAAGCTGGACCTCCACTGCTTCAGAAGCCTCCTCTCTTACTCCAGGGCTGCCTTCCACAGGAGCTTCTGTAGCCTCGGTCTGGGCCATAGACTCTTCTTGATGGCTCTCCTTGGGACAGCTGAGGACAGGCTCAGTGACCGACTCTGTGCACATCTCCTCCAGAGCCTTCTGAGAACGGAGATAATTATATTTCTTTAGGTACACAGCCTTCTTTGGGCAAACCAGCTTGTTGCTTGTGGAGTCGGCTGTCTCTGGATTAGCAGTGTTAAGATTATCTGACGGTATCAAAGAGGAGACTGTATTTTTTTCTACTGTTACAGATGTGCATGTAGGGTTAGGCTGAACTGTGTTTCCTGAGGTGTTGTTGCCACCCTGGTTCATTCCAAGCTGACACTGCTGCTCCTCGACCAACACCACAGGACCTGGACCTGGATTTGAGGTCTGAATCGCACTTTGTTTGAAGTACTGCTTACTGTAGAAATTACGGAGCTTATATCCATGAATCAGCTGTTTTTCTACAGGTGCATGGGAGGTGCTTGGTAGGTCACAGTTTGCGCTGTTATTGGACAGAGAAACTGGCATCCTTCTTGTATGATCCAAATCATTATAAAAGCTGGTCCTTTGTGGTTCAGAGGGACAGTGGAGGTCAACATCATGAGGAAGAGCACTCCCCAAAAGGCAGTCATGTTCTGAGCTTAGCATGCCCGGGAGGGAAAATGAAGGCATCTCCACAGGTGGTGGGCAAGGCTTGAGAAAAGCATTACACATGCTCTGCACATTCAGAACCTGCAGGTTCTGGGCAATGTCCAAGAGCGCTTGCACGTTGTCTTGGTTAATGTCGAGGTGGGAGGTGTACATGTAATCCAGTATTTGGCCGATACCACTGACATCCTGGATAACCAGGTTGAACACGTCACTCTTCTGACTTGGAGAATTTTGGAACAAAGATCTGCAAAAATCAAGTCATAGTTTACAGTTTAGGTTTCCATGTCTGTGTGATACGCAGTGATAACTAATGAAGACTGGTGTAGTTTCATAAATGTACCTGAAATAGGAACTAAAAGCAGCCAGGACGTTTTTGTGGGCTTTGAAACAGACACCTTTGACCACCAGCATGCAATCACAGAGGAGTCCCTGAATCCTTTGCTCCTGGAGCTGCTGAAGGAGGTAGGAGCTATGGCTGGACAGGGAGTCCATGATGGTCCTCAGCAGCTGGAACCTCTCAGCTTGAACTTCTTCATCAGGGGTAAAAGAAACCAGAAAAGCCAACCAGTAAATTAGAAATAGCTTAAATGAATTCACTATAAAACAACTAGCCAACACGTCTGGAATAAATTATTTATTCATTTTATTCAATAACTTCGCAAAATCCAGTTAACTGAGAGATGAGACCACCCATGCAAAAATAACAAGATTCCTCTGCGAAGCAACGACAGCAGAGTGTGAAGTAAAGTCAGTAAGCGCAAAAGATCTTTTAAAATCATCTACAGCTTAACAAATTAAACCTAAATATTTCACACTCGTTAATCTAAACCACTGAAATAAACCCATATCTACATTTATGTTTTCCTACCTTTTATTGGGATGATAGGTCACTTTCGGCGACAGAATCATTACATCACTTCCTGGTACAGCGCTTGTTTGAAACTAAAAGCAAACAGGGTAAATAGTTTTTTTCAGATACGATAATCAGAGATTGCGAGGTATTTTTTGTAATTTGTTGGTCCATAATTAAATTTGTATAAATAAACGTATGAATACATTTTTTACTAAATCCGTGAATGTCATTTGATTCGTGCTCGGAACGTTTTTTCGGTTGCATTTTCTCACGGAACGTTTTTGATGCAGAAACTAACTGCGTCACATGTGTTTTGAAAAGTTTAAACGAAAGCGGCCCTCAATGTTTACTTTCTAGTGCGGTTTTTGAATCCAGAACAGTTTTAATACAGCAAACCGCGTCGTTTATGCGTTTGTAAATATTCTGCGTTGTCTTTAATCGCACGTTTATTTTCTGTTTGTTCCAGCGTCGCTGTAAAACGGATTTTACATATTCACCCTCGATATAGAAACAACTAATAGTTTTAATTATGGTTTTCTTTACCTGCAACTCGTGTGGTGAATCTCTGAAAAAAGCTCAGGTTGACAAACACGTGAGCGCGTGCCGTGGGTGTGAAGTCCTTTCCTGCATCGACTGTGGAAAAGACTTTTGGTAATGAGCTCATAACTGTCTCGTCTCTTGTTCACTCAGTCTGGTGCTGATGCTGGTTTCTGTTACCTGCAGGGAAGATGACTACAAAAATCATAATAAATGTATCAGTGAAGATCAGAAGTATGGAGGCAAAGGCTACGAGGCTAAGGCCAATAAAGGAGACGTGAAACAACAACAGTGGATTCAGGTAAGTCATCCTACTTACCTGACACGCCCAGGTCTCAGTAAAACCTTTAGAATCATTGTAACTTTGTTTAATGAAACATGATGCAAATAAAAGACTTCACAAGGATCAAACGTAGATGTTCTGACTCTGGTTGGATTTGGCTCTGTGGAAAGAATTTATCCACGTAGCCACGCTCGATTCAAACCCATTTTATTGCAGCAGAAACACAAGTTAAACATCACATGTAATTTCTTTGAACAATACTGCACCAAAAAAGGATTGTGATATGCACAGATAAACAATGTGGAAATCTGCTTTCTGAATGTCACACTCTCAACACGCAGAGTTCTGAGAGTGTTCTAAATAAAAAGCAACTAGAGTTTGACAAGAACAACTTATTTCTCAGATCAATAGGATCTTTCTGTGCGATCTGAAATGAGCTGCTGTCGTGAGGACACATCGTGAACGTTTTTAAACTTGATGCCTCTATAGTGTGTCTTTACAGCAAGAGGCACACACACTTTCACACTCCTATAATTTAGTTGAATTCCTCTTAATAATTACAGCCAGTAAAAATACAGATTATCAGAGATAGAGAGAAAAGTGCCACTGGAGTCGCACTCATGTCAGGATCAATAACTTTGGTCTCTTTTTTTCTCTTTATTTCCTTCTTCTGCTCTGATCTGGCTGTTCATCCATTCGTTTGCAGCTGCAATGACACTGAGACTGACTGTGTTTGAAATCTGAGCATCCTGATTTATGTGGAAAAGCGTCCACATGGCACTAATGTATTGTTGACTGATATGAAGTTGTAAAAAAACACATAAAATTACATTTCAGATACACTTTTAAGGAAACACATTCTAATTTATTACTTTCTGTATTTTTCCCTGAAGAGAATACAAGAAGCCATGACCAAACCTGGTGTTAGTGCCAAGCTGAAAAGTGTGCTTCAACAAGTCAGCACATATGAAAATGTTCCGAGGAAGAAAGCCAAGTTTCAGGTCAGTGTAAACATTTATACCTTTGTGTAAGTGTTTTGTTATTTAGTGTGTGAATGTGGATCTTGTTTATATATATATTTATATATACTTGTTTGTATATTAAATAATAGAGGTTCCAGAAATCGATTCATGTCTGAATCGTGATGGTTACTGATCAAGATTCTGAATCGATCAAACAGTTCAGGATTTTGCCGCCTCTATAGTGTCATTCCAGCAAGGGGCGGGTCCTACCAGCGTTAGTTAACCAGGTTTTAGCCTGAAGTTCCTGCCTGGAAGAGGGAAAATAAAATACAACCAGCCTCGTCTTCACTGAAGGCAAATGTCTGGCCACACTCAAGGTTTTACAGTTTCCTGGACATGTCCTGGACGTGTTTCCGCGACATGTTCAGTATGTTAAATCTGCAAAATAAAAGTCAGGTATGTCAGGAAGACTTTAAAAACTAGAGCTCACGTCTTCCACCATCACCTGAAGCTAATGGAAGCGGAGCAGCGGCCGCTTACGGCTCCTGACCAACGTGCACTCCACCACTTCACTAAACTTCCAGCCAACTTACAGCAGGTAAAACAGATACATAAATCTATCACCTGTTTCATCTAGAAAGATCTTCATTCCACCGTGTTGTGAGAAATGAAGCTTCAGATTTATGGTGGTTAAATCACAACTAAATAACTTTGAAAACTTTAAGCTGCAGTTATGAAACTTGTCTAAGTGGAAACTCACCAAAAACATATTCAGCTTCATATGAGACACTCTGGACGTCTCTGGTCCTCCTATATTACACTTAATAACTTCAGTAATTCAGGTCTCAGCAGGAAGTGGTGTTCTGGTGATTTATGCTGCCCTGATGAAAAATACCTCCATAGTACGAATTAACAACTTATTTCATAACAAGATGTTATTAGAAGTTTATACAGTATTCTTGTTTATAGTGAGTGTTTCCTGTTAATTATTTAAACATATTTTTATGATCCTTCTCTGATATTTTCTATATAAAAGCCCTCTGGGTCCTTATCAGCCATTGTTGGGTCCTTCTCCTCTGGGTGTGTCCAAACATTTGCCTGTTGCTCTGACAATGTAAAGAAAGTAAAAATAACATCATATTTAGTGTTTCTGTCCTGGAGAATTTATTTGATAGATAAAATGTATTTATGGAAAAATATAGAAACAAAAATAAACAATAAATCTGTTTATTGAAGTCAAGACTGTAGAACAGCACGTGTGCAGAAGGAATCAGTAACACTTCTCAACAGGTAGCATATTTCTGCAGAACACCGGTTCCAGCAACGGCTGTCTGAGACACGACTGCTGAGAAGTTATTTAGTACTGATTTAATTAATTCTCACTGTTTTGTCAGAAAACAAAGTTACAAAGAGACTAAAGTTAAATTGGTTGAACTTCGGCTGAAGAGAGAGTAGCGCTAACCTGTGATGTACAACCCAGTCCTTCATCACATTCACACCTCACTGCATCCCAAACACCTGGCAGATCCAGTCACGTGTTACAAACACGAGTGATGCACAAGGATTGATTCAGGATCCAATCGTCACCCCATGAATCAGAATTGAATTAAATCCTGAGTTGTAAAATTTACAGGTTTTCTTTTGCTTTTTTGTATTTTTTTAAGAACTGGATGAAAAACAGTCTTAAAATAAGCAACACTGGCCTACATGATGAAGTGTGGGACATCATTTCTGCAGCTGACAGTGTAAGTATATAATTATTTATTGTTTCTTATCTGTAAACATAAAGTAGATAAACACAAACATTTTCACAGTAATTTGGGTTAAAATTATGTTATTAATAATATCATGTGGTTATTGTAAAAATAAATAAATAGAAAATAGTTTTTATCAGTAGGAGATTTTTACAATGCCTCCATCACCTTTCAGGCTCCTGAGACTAAACAACCGACCAAAGAAAACAAAGATCCAGCAGCTGATTTCAGAGTGGTTGCTAATGGAACAGAGAACCAGGACCACCAACCCAAAAATGAGGAAAAGAAGAAGCTGAACAAACGGGAGCGTAAAGAGGCTCATAAGCAAAAGAATGGCAAAGCTGTAAAAAAACCGTTTGCTGAGGATCCAGAGGAAGACGAAACTGGCAGAAAGAAGAAAAGCAGAAAAAGAAAAGACAGACAGGAAGAAGGCGATGATGAAGAGCAGAATAAGAAGAGTGTTAAACTACAAAGTGAATAAAGAAACATCTTTTTTAACATCCACCTTGTGAATTTAAACAGCAAACATTTTATTCTTTTGCATGTTTATTGGATTTAATGTATTTAAAACAAACTGTATTTTTTTTAGTCGATGAGCCAACAGAAGAGACTGACGTTCTGATGTCGGAGGAACCGGAAGCTCCAGCTGCTCCTCAGGGTAACGTGGCTTTTAACGTGAATCACATTCACAAATAGAACCACTCAATGAGCACATTCGTTCTGTGTGCTTCTTCAACTAGTGGAGTAAAATATGGTGATAAAACCAGCAGATGTCAGTGTTGCCCCTTTCTTTACAGTCAAGAAATGGCCCTCAGCCAATATTCTTTGTACCCGAAATTTGATTCAATATTCTGATTTCACTTACAGGCAAATTCAACTGGAAAGGAAACATCAAAGCAGTGCTAAGAAATTCACCTGAGCAAGAGCTGCCAGTGAAGAAACTAAGGAAAAAGGTGTGCCGCCAAGTGATTTGTTTGTTTTCAAGATTTCAGCTTTTTGTCCAGCAGCTAAAATCACCATATGACTTGTTGTTTAAATACGTCATTCAGGGTTTTTCTGTCATTTGCAGGTTATGGCTGCATATTACACGTTCACTGGCGACAGAAATCTGAAAACACAAGAGGAAGTGTTGGCACTTTTCAACAAGAAGATCAACAAAAATCCCTACTTCAGAGTTTTAAAAGACAGAGTTAAACTTCTAAAGTAGACTCTCCTGGCATAGAAATAAAAAATGTTATTGTTGCAAGTCTCTCTTGAAGGTTTTCTAGTTTTTGGCCTGATCTTGAAGATTAAACGCTCCCTTTGCTCTGAGCCTGGCCAGTGTAATTCATACAAGCGTGCATCGAACGTGCCAGTTCTGTGTAATGTATAAAATGACAACGTGGATGGAAGGATAATCTGTCGCACATTCCAAGGTCACAGTAAGGCCACAAAATGGCACCTTATCTGTAGGATTGGATGTTAGAGTGGGGGGAAGGGAAATGAGAGAGGTGCACCTGAGGTGAATTGGACTCTCACACGGGACGAAGCTAATGCACATTCCTCCGCACCGCGAATGGGGTTCACTTGGCCAGAGACACAGAAGCTCCATACAAGCAAGATGCTCAGTGTCAGCCTCAGGTGAAGTTTTAATGCTTTCTGATTTTCCAGGACTGGAATGAGCAGTCTCTCTGCTCTGTACGCACACACATACACACACCAAGAGTAAATCTGCCCAGCTTTATGAAGCTCCTCTAATCCCAGCAGGTTTAACACTGATGCTCATTCATCACACTGCTCACCTGTAATACTATATTGCATGCTCTGGGTCTTAGTCAAGCTGCTGTTCAGGTTTGCTAGTATTAAAATTATGTTTTGTAGTCCAGTGTGACTCAGTAGGGCTTAGATCTTATGATATAATCCAGACCACACAGGATACTGAAATTAAATCCCGTCTACACTTAAAGAAAAAATTGTTTTCTCTCATCAAGATAAATATGAACTGCCATTGATTAGATTTGTTGTTGTAGCTTTAAATCTGAGGTGTTCATTCTGTTTGGGAAATTCTGTTTTTATTAGTTTTGATACTTTTAGAAACACTTTTTCACTTTAAATTCTTACAATCTTAATCTCTAGCTGATGTCACTTTTTAATAACAGCCCAAAGACTAATAATAAACAGTAAATTTAGTTGTACATATATACACCAAATTGGTCGGTTGCATCTGTTTTCAGCTGATAAAAAATGGGAAGGAATGATGTATAAAATATTCACTTTTCTGAAGTGAACATGTTCTTCGTCTTTCTTTAAAGTTCAGAAGTAGGACACCAGTGTTAGATTCTTGCACTGGGTAAATATATACAGTGAATTAACGATGAGGGTCTGGATTATATCCAGCTACTATGCATTCTATACAAGTTATGATATCTGATGATAAAAATTAAGAAAAGAAGTGATACACAACATTCTGAGTATGAGATTATCGGTTTAAACATGATCTACTTTAAATGTAACGTGGATACCATTAAAATAACATGTATAAATACAGTTAAATTGTTTCCTGTTAGTATATTTTAGATTCTAATCACATGGGATGGGTATTATAGTTTTATATGTACTCCATTATCACAAACAACACAGCTATAATAACACATTCAGGTTTCTGGGGTCCACATTCACCCAGGACCTAAATCAGACAGCCAACATAGATGCAGCCATTAAGAAGGTCCAGCAGAGGTTGAACTTCCTGCTACAGCTCATGAAGTTTAACCAGCCACAGGAGCTGCTGGTGAACTTCTACAGAGCTGGTATCGAGTCTCTTGTCAGTCTATCAAAGTCTGGTTTGGTTCTACCACAAAACTAGACAGAAACAGACTGCAGAGAGGATCATTGGTGCTGATCTTCCCTCCATCCAGGACCCGTACTCTTCCACCTAGGACCTGTACATCTCCATCCAGGACCCGTACTCTTCCACCTAGGACCTGTATATCTCCATTCAAGAGCTGTACATCTCCATCCAGGACCTGTACATCTCCATCCAGGACCCGTACTCTTCCACCTAGGACCTGTATATCTCCATCCAGGACCTGTACTCCTCCATCCAGGACCTGATCTCCTCCATCCAGAACCTGTACTCTTCCACCTAGGACCTGTACATCTCCATCCAGGACCTGTACATCTCCATCCAGGACCTGTACATCTCCATCCAGGACCTGTACATCTCCATCCAGGACCTGCACATCTCCATCCAGGACCTGTACATCTCCATCCAGGACCTGTGCGTCTCCATCCAGGACCTGATCTCCTCCATCCAGGACCTGGACTCCTCCAGAGTCAGGAAAAGGGCAGGCAGCATCAGCAGAGACCTTCTCATCCAGGATCTCATTTCTTCTCTCCAGGCGGCATTACAGATTACTGTACGTAAAAACCACAAGACACAGAAACAGGTTTTCCTCCAGACTGTCACCATGTTGAACAAACATGTTTAACACCTTAATGAAGAAACAACTTATTTTTCTCATGGAAAATAATACGTTATCTATACTGTGTCTAATAATGTCTATTTATGTTTACATGTCTGTCTATAAGTACAAGAGCAAATATGAACCCGAGCAAAATTCCTTGTGTGTAACATACTTTGCCTGATCCTGACTGATTGCAACAAAAACTACAACCGTCGCTTTCTGTTGCGTCATTATTAAGCGTCCTTGTTTAAACAGGAAATGTCTTCACTAGTTAGCTTACAGGGCTAATGCGAGTTAGCTAACAACAACATGTTTAATGACAATGAACTCGCTACGTTACGGAACAGATTCAAAAGAGATGCCGAGCTTCTTATGCAACCAACGGCAACGGATGTCGAAGATGAAAGGAGTAAGCAACAAAATATCACGCGGGTTAACGTAATAATAAATAAACATTGCTGTAAACATCACACCTGCAGAGCATCCATGCTAATAAGAACTATAACAGCTAAAAGGGTTGAAAAGACGAGAAGAAAAACTTAATTGCACATACCTGCTGCTGGATTTTCATACATTTACATTTAATTGTGATTTAGTTTGATGCGCATAATTTAGTTCATTCAATGTAAATATGAGACAGTAAAAACATCCTTTCACTAACATGGGCTCCAAATGTCACTCAACATTACCTGCAGGATTAAGATCAGGCAACAAATGTTACAACTTGGATTGTTTTTAATGTTTTTTTTTTAAATATATTGCAGTCGTGTTTTCAAGCAAAGTGCAGCGACTCACATTAACCATGATGCCACTTCATTTAACAGATCATCTGTTCTTAATTTTATTTACAACCTAAATAGAGGAGGTTATTTTAACTAATATTCTGGGAAATTTTACATAACAAAGTGGATTTCTCTCCTTGCAGGTTGAGATTTTATATAAAAAATACCACAGTTCTTTCTCTTTAAAATAACTTATTTATGTAAATAAATAACATGTAAATCTGTCAGGCTGATATAAATGATTTATATAATGTATGATTTATACAATAAATGGTACATGTTTTTATTATTTCTTGTAAAGTGCAGGAGTTTTGTACTTAGGCTGCACCCCAATATGAAGACAGAGATTCCCATACAATGTGTTGAGCAGGGGCAAAGGAGCCCTTGCTGCTGCCAGCCCAGGTTTCCAGAGTCTGGCTTAAAATGCTGACTTGGCATAGCTGGAAGTCTGTAGAGTCTGACAGCAAATCTCATTTTGAGGCACAGCATCATATATTTTGGTCTGACCTGACCTCAGGCAGCCTTGGGATTCTGGTGAAGGAGGCAGGGCCCCTCACTTGTTCCTTTAGGTGTTTTGTTACAGCTCTCAATGGATTCACCTCTTGACAAGAGGGAGCAGACAGCCTCCCCCTCTTCCATTTCAGGATGCTGTTTCCTCCAGCAGGTCAGCTCTGAGACAGCCTTGAGGGTGGCAGGTTATCTCTAAACAGGAGGCCTTCAACCTCACACAGCCTTTTTCGTCTCAGGTGACCAACGCACACAAGTCATGGTCATCCTACACCTGGAGTTAAGCTTCACAAGAGGCATGCAGAAGCATCTTCCACAGTTTGTTGCAGAAGAGGGGTTGGTGTTCTCTAAGAAATTAGTAACTTTGTCAAAGCCAAATGACGTGAGTCAGAACTTCCAGAAAGTAACAAGCCTGCTGAGGCAAGTCAGGGCCTTTGTTAGCACAAGTTCACTGAAGTTTGTATAGTCACACAATCCAGCTAACCACAGAATATGATCTGGACATCAAACAACTTCTGCAACTGCTCAGTATCTGAACCAAGTCTGTTACTACGGGAAAAACAAAACAAACAAGCATGGGTTAGTCATCAACTTGATCATAGAGGGAAAGCCAACAGTCAGGCTCCACCTGTTAATTTCTATTAAACCATATTCATCATATGAGACCAGAAAATCCAGAGTTTGACACAGAATCTAGTTTATTAGGGGCATCTACTGAAAAACTGCATGTGTAGCCAGCGAGCAGTCAGCACAAATAATAATGTTTACTTTATTATTCCCTCTTGGGGAAATTCAGGCTCTACATTTGACCTATTCTAGCCTGTGAGGTGAGGAGCAGAGGGCAGCCATTTTATACAGTGCCTGGGGGGGAGCAGTTGCGGGGTTCAGTATCTTGCACAAGGATACTTTGACATGTAGCCCGCCAGCACCGGGGGATTGAACCTTGGTCTTCCAACTGAGAGGCGATCTCCCTCTCCGCCAGGCTAAGGCTGCCCACAAAAAATCAAATCAAACTTTATGTAGAACATTTCATGTTTACAGCAACCCAATGTGCTAAAAACAAAGTGTAGTAAAACAGGAGAAACAAAAGACAAGTAGAAAGTAACTGAAGTTGTGTATCTGTTTGTAAACGCACCCATGTGGAACATACATCCATTTTATATACATACATGCACTGCACATGCCAGATAAGCGCTTTTAATAAAAATTCAAATGATGTTTGTTTAGGGTAAATCAAATGCCAACTCTAGCAGTATGGTCACAGGCAGTATGACATCACAACGACACAAACACATGCTTACCTATCCTGAACCTCCAAAATACACAAACCAATACTGGATCAATGAATCTGGATTGGTAATGAGAAATAAGTTGGAAAGCAGCCTACCATGTGCTATTTATAGTGTAAGTGTGCATTTATACTACCTGTCACATACACGTACATAAGAGAGTGCAAGGAGACATGAAACGGAATTGCTTTGCAAAATTTGGTGGAATGTGTCTCCTTGGTAGATGATCTTCAAAAGACTTGATGCTTCCCTTTACAGATTACAAAATGTAAAACATAAGTGGATGTATTTTAATATTCTCCTTTTATTATGGCTCCTGGTTGGCATTTTTTCCACAGTTTACAATTGTTCAACTTAAAGGCCCTCGCTGGCAACACTCCAACAATTCTCAGATGTTTTGTCTCTGAACAAAAACTGTCAAATGCGACATAATACAGAGAAACCCAATCTGCTTACCAACCCCGAGGGTCATGTTATTGTCATTCATGACTGTTTGCATGAAGTTGTCCTTGAGACAAGTAAATTTGTAATGCCAGGGTATGTTTAGTTAAAGTCCAACTTATAGGTCTAATGTTATATAGGGGCAGCTGCATGTTTAGGCTGTTGAGTTCACTGGGAACAGAGTAGCCAAGCATGCTTAACCATGGCCAAAAACAAGCTTTGATACGTTTAATCAACCACTAAATTATAGAGATTAATAGCTTTCTTAAGAGCAGGTTGAAAAAATACCCTAACAGTTTCCCATCAAAAGCTAATTGGATAAAAAAAGACGAGATTCTTAACAAGGTAAATTTCATATTTGATTGTAAGTGCTATACAATACTGTAATCCTCCCAGTACCTCAGAGTATAGCAGTAGTCTTGCTTGTTGCTTACTGATCTAAAAAATGGAAACATCACTTACTTTTTTGTTGTGTTTTAGATTTCTAGTACAAGTTAAAAATACATAAATTTGTGAAACTATATTCTTTAAATAAATGAGTTTTTGTCTTTACAAACTTTTTGAAATTTTTTTTTCTTTTCAGGCCAAGAAGAAAAAGATGTGAAACCACTCCCTCGCATCAACAGACACTCTGTTTTTTGGATTGTGGCCTCTGTAGTCGTGACCTACTATGCAGATTTCCTTCATGTCATTGTTGAAAATGATGACATCAAAAGGTAAAAATATTATGACATAGAAAAAACAAAACTTCATTTAAAGAGCAACTCACCCTCAAAACAGCTTTTTTCAGCTAATAAACTATATTAGTGAGTCTTTATTGTAATCTTTCAGTTTCTGGCCATTTTTTGACATTTTCATGTAAACTTGTTAAATTCTACACTTTTTGGTCTAAAAACATCACAGTGCTGCCCTCTTGGGGTTGAAAGGTGGTTATTGCATTTGAATTTTGTGATTGGCTAAAAGCGGTTCATGCCTACGTCAGCATCATCTCTAAGACACGCCTCCTGGAGTATAAAACCATCTCTCAGACAGACACACTTCCACCCGCCCGCCTATTGTCTCCAGCTTCTCACTAAAGCTGCACACAGGGATTTAGAGCAACTGGCTGAAAACTACGACGGACAGAATAACTAATATCATTAAAATCTGGACAAAGACTTTATTTTACTGCAGTGATTGTGTGGATGTGATTTTTTTCACGTTATATTTTTATTCAGACATTTACTCAGACCCTTCTTAGCAACACGGCAGTAGCTTTAGCATTGTGGCTAACAACAATCAATCGGTAAACTACTCTGAAAATTACGACATAGAGAATAACTAATATCATTAAAATAATAATTAAATCAGGGCAAAGACTTCCCTGCAGTGGTTGTGATTGTGTGGATGTGATTTATAGACATTATATTCTCATCATAGTCGCGTTACAAGTCTACAACACGGCAGAGTCACACTGAAGCTAATCTAAACACGGAGAAGTTCTACACGTCAATCACAGCTCAGGACCGCCTCTTAAAGTGACGTCTACTTCTGTATTTTTCAAAAAAAGCAGTTAGAAGGCGGGAAGATAATTTAGAGAGGGTGAGTTGCTCTTTAAAGAAACCATTCATACACATTTCAGGACTTTGTGGTTATTTCTTAAGTATTAACCAGTAATATGAAACATTTTATATCTAAAAAACGTTAGGAAATACTTATTAACAGACCTTTCAATCTGTCTGCATTATAATTCGGGTGGTTCCGTCTCCTTCCGTCAGGCTGCTTCGTCAGCAGCTCGTTCATATTCATTATTCAAATTTGCTGGACTCTGATTGGCTAACACACTAGTCTATGAGAGCAAGATATACTGTTTCCTGCCCCGCTGTGCATGGCAACATCAGACGTTGTGTCTTCCTGTTTGCTACGTCTTATGCTAACAGCTTTTAGCTAGCAGCATGCTAGGTGTGGTTTCAACTGCAGGAGCTGATGAATACTAACGAACAAAGGAGTTGTGATGAAACAGATACAGGCCGTTAGAACTCGGGAGAACTCGGGTTTTATCACCACCTGCGTAGTTTGAGAGATTAAAACTGAAAGAGAAGTTGTTGACCTGTTTTCACCCACTATGAAGGTAAGAACACCTGTGGAGCTAAAATATTCAACATAAACCTCAGAAAAACTGTTTTTAATGGAAGAGACTCTTTAAAGATTGAATATGGAACCATTTAATAAAAAGCAATATTTTTAACAACGTAATACCTCCATAGGGCGTTTACAAGGATACAGAATGAAAGTACAGTATTTCCTTAAAAATTATATTTGAAGTAATATAATAAAATATTTATTGTGACAGGCACGATGTTGGCATTATGTTTACATCTACCAGCCAATAACGGCACCATTTCCACTTGTTTAAAATCTAATTATTTAAACTGGTGACTTATTTTAGACCAGATAAAACCTGTGATATGCAACTCATAATAATTTAATACATCTCATTGTATTTTTTTTACCAGTAATTATTTATCGTGCTGCTGTAATTTATTAGAAATTGAAATCTTTTAGAAAGAAAAATATCTGGGCACGTCTTGTTTTTGTGTTTTTTTTTCTTTTACAAAGATTTTAATTAAGATTGAACCCAGAAAACAGCAGCTGGTCCATGTCAACCCTTTAACTGCTGAAGTAGCAGAATTATACCAGCTTCAGCCTCTGAATAAAAACAAACAGGCTTTTAAATGTAATATTGGTATTTTTTACTTGCCACCACCAGTTGACAGTGATTTATATCTTTGATTTGAACCCAGTGTTTATAAAAAGCTGAGTGAGAGAAAACTCTGGCATTTAAAGGGTTAATGTCTGATTTACCAGTTTTCTGTGAAGGTTTAGTAACACATGGACAATGAAATAGATGGACAGGTTGTCACCCTGCCAGGTTGTGTCCCTGTTGATGCAGTCGGCATCACCGTGTTTACAGATCCTTCAAGGATTGTTGCTAATTTCTGGCTTAAAGTTACAGGATGCAAGTGTGTTTCTTTTACCTTCAACCGTACAGTGATAATAAAAACATGGGTGAGTAATGAAGTATAACGAATATTTTCAAGCACCCGTTGAGAGGAATCTGTTTGATGCTCTTCAAACCTTCTGGATCTTGTATGTACTATTTCCATAGATTCAATAAAAATTACTTTCTTTCATATTAAATGCAGCAGCAGCTGCATTAAACTGTAACTTTTACATCCATGTGCAGAACAACCAGCTGTAGTGAGCGTAAAAATGATACCTATCAGCCAAACCGATGAGACGCCTTGCATCATCTGTGGCTGTGATACACCTGCTGAGCCCCACATGTCATCCACATGATGAAATTAACCCCAGACAATGAAAAAAACAATTATCTACTTTAAATTGTTGACAAATATATGATAAATAAATAAGCTTTTCTGCGGTTGCAAGAAGGAGGCTCTAATTTAAAAACCACTCAGTTAGTCTTTTCCCCTGAGGAGTTCAACTAAAATTAAAAGAGAAAAGTTGGTAAAAATTTAGTTACATCTCTCTGTTTCAAGAGCGATGTTCCTTTTAAAAGTTGGAATGGAAAGCTGCTACCACCAAATGTTTATTGCTTTGCCCAGAAATCCACGCAGTGTTCGGCTACAGCTGTGCAGAATAACACGCTATAAAAGGGTGAATCTAATCAAAAACATGTAAATAAAGAGGGAGCACAGAGAAACATATGAATACATGTACTCTGTAACTCTGATCAGTTGGGTTCCACCTTTTGTTACCTGTCCAGATGTGCATCCATCGCAGAAATGTTCATGTAAAGGTAGAATTACTGATTCATAAAAGATTTATAATGAAAAGTTGATAGAAAAACTGACCATGTGTTGATAAATAGGTGTCAAACTATATCTGAAATAGGTTCACATATAGTTATAGTTGGTTTTAGCCAGTAACTTTGAGGACTATCTTTTAGGTTGATCATCCTGAATTGTTTCTGCACAGCTGTGTTGTGTTTGTCCAAATAATTCTGTTCAGTAACTTGAATGATTTTCAGTGACACAGACAGAGAAAGTTCTGTAAAACGGTGCAGGATTGAACAAGATCTAAAGAACAACCTGGTCAAGTGTTTGTCAGTTCCTGTCCTGAGGACCCACTGTCCTGCATGTTTTAGATGTTCCCCTGCTTGAAAACTCCTGATTCACATAATAGCAGTTCAACAGAAGCCTGTTAATCAACCATCAGTTGAAATCAGGAATGTTGAGGCAGGGAAACATCTAAAATATGATGGACGGTGGGTCCCTGTCACCCTGCCAGGTTCTGTCCCTGTTGGTGAAGTCTGCATCATTATGTTTACAGATCCTTTAAGGATCGTCGCTAAATAACACCACAAAGTTACAGCTGTTGTTTTTACCACCTTACCTTAAACCTGTACAATGATAATTAAAAACACAGATGAGTGATGAGTAATGATTTCAACAACAGGATTTTGGAATGGATGGAAAAAAATGGATTGACAGAATATTCACATCATGCTAAACGTCATTCAGGACCAGTCACAGCTGGAGAAGTTTGCATCACAGTGTTTACGGATCTTTTCTGGGCCATAGCTAATTATTCCTTAAAGACTTGTTTGCAAGTCATTTGTTAAATTTGATCATTCTTGAGCTGACGGTAAGGGAAGGAGTGGTAGAGATGTGGATCATTAGACCTCGTCTGCTAGGCTTCATTTATGTTTCTCAGCCTCAGCAGCTGTGCAGACCGTGACATGTTGTTATTAGTTCTCATTATAAAAACAGAATATGAGTTGTTTATAACCCATTCTGGTTACAGTCATTAAGTTAACTCTAAACTCTTGGTTTTTGGAAAAGTTTATAATGTTCCTAGTTGTCTCAAGTGTTCTAACTGACTAAAGGAAGAGGACAGCTGTGACTTTACAGACTCAGCTGTGCAGCAGGAAGATTGTATTAAACAAAACCCACAGATCTAAACTAAATAAAATAGGTGGAAATGTAACAGAAATGCTGGTGTGGAGTAATTAGAGATCTGTGCTCTAATGCCTGTAGATTTCAATAAGCTGAAGGTCCCACCTCACTGTAGGACCTTATTAAGATCACAAAACAAGTTGAAAGACTAATCAGGTCATGAGATTATTTAATCCGCTGCCAAGGGTGGTTCCACAAGCCCTCTGAGTCACGGCATGTTAATTTTTCTTTTCTTTTAAAAAATACAAATAAAGGCTTAGTGAACTGTGTCATGTTGTTTATCTAAAGTTGTATTTCCTGATGTTAAAACCAAATTTTAATCTCTTGATACCTTCGATTTGAAATCAATTGTGCTTCTTTTTCTTTTTGTATGACTGTTTATTGTGTGTAAATGTCACGTACAGACCAAATAAAATTCTAAGAAAGCCTTTGTTGGTTTCTACAGGTGTATTGTTGTAGTCATTGTTACACAGGTTTTTGTTGTCCTAATAAAATTCCGGAACAGAACACTCGATACAAAGGGAACCACTGATATATGATCCCATCAGAGGGCTGTTTGTGATGTGATACTCTTTTCTGCTGACTGTCCACAGCTGATGCAATAAATGTACTGTGTTTTTCCAGCTGGTGGTTTAATGTTGGTCTCATACTCCTTGGGATCTGCTTGTCTCTGGCAATGTTTTGCATTGTGTACCTGGAGTGGTTCAAAGGCATCCAGCACTATGAACAAGCATACCCCGCTATTCCTCCCATCACCACCGCAGCCTTCATCGCTGCATCCTGCAGGTAAAAAGACAAATGCAAACCACATCCTCTGCTTGCATAACAGCATGGAAACTCAATCTGCGCTACTTGAGTTTAGATTTGTCATCTAAGGATATTTGAAGAAACTCTCCAACCACAGAGCTTTTGAAATCTCAGATCAAGCAGGAATTACAATTATCTGACTTGCAAAATAACAGGAATTTTACAATTTTATTATCCATCTTGTATATAGATTAAAATTAGTAATAAAGTCAACTTTGAATTAGAATTTAAAATGGGAATTTGTTAACTATTAGAAACAGGTTTGTCATACAGCAAATATCTTGGTGGTCTTCTTTTATTATTATGTTTAGGGCTGTCAAACAATTAAAGTTTTTAATTGCAATTAATCACATGATTGTCCGTAGTTAAGTTACTATTAAGCCCAGATTTTTTAAGATATTCTTAATTGACCTTAAAATATTTTTGCTAACAGGTGATATTTGAGAGTTGTACTAGGGTGATAACTCAGTTCACATCCACATGAAGCACAAATAACTTTCATCTTCTCAATTTTACCATCTGGTAGAGTTGTACTGCTAAACTTTTCATCCACTGAGTTTATTTTACTGCCTCTTCATTTACCTCACAGACTACGGATCACCAGGAGGGTCAACAGACCTGTTCGTGCGTACATGGGCAAAGCAAAACTACGGAAGCCTGTGTGTTAATCGCACGTTAAAAGCGTTAACGCCATTAAAGGGGGCTTTGTGTTAACGTGTTTTTAACACATTCATTTTGACAGCCCTAAATATAATGAAAATATTATTTGTAATGATCATCTTTAAAGTGATGTAGTTATACAGAAGCAGATATTATCCAGTAAATTATATGTAATTCTTTAGAGTAGCTACTTAGTTTTACATGAATTGGTTGTTTTACGCTGTTTTCTGTTTATTTGAATCCTGATATCTCTTTAATTGTTACCGGCCCACTTTACTGACTTTGGCTCGTGACAGCCGAATATAAATTAGGTGAATTTAGCCACCGAAGGGGAAAGTTAGGCTCTGTCTAAACAGTTGAAACAGCATAAAACTGTGTTTAAGCCCACTTCATTCTTCGTGTGCTTTTTAAACAATAAATCATATCAAACAGTTGCACATATTTTTTGTTGCAGCTGTAAAAAAAGACGACAAAGCATCTGAATGTTGTCTTGTTTTTGTGGATTTCTTTTCTGCAGCTTTAACATCGCTCTGTGGCCCGTGTGGTCCTTCTTCACTCCACTCATCCTCTTCACACAGTTCATGGGTGTGGTCATGTTTATCTCTTTACTTGGATGAATGATTAAAGGTAGGAATGATACAGGTGGAGTTTTTTTTATTCTAGACAAAATGCTTTTTATTTTTACCATAAGTTATTGGGGAAATTAAGTCTTTGATGACACTGTTGACACTTTGGTCAACACTATTGTTTTGTTGAATGGGACCATCTGAAGATCCAGTCCAGTCCAACACACCTGGTTAAAATCATTAAATTAATTTCTCATCATATCAACAAGTTCTGCAGAGGCCTGTTAACAACCTGCTTATCCAAACCAGGTGTGTTAAAGCAGAGGAACACCTAAATCCTGCAGGATAGCAGCCCTTCATGTGTGGTCAGTTTGGAGAAGTTGGAAGGATTTTCATGACCAAGTAATAGTTTTTTTTATCATAAAACAATTTGAACCTAAAAAAAATCTACATGTTTTCATTGCTCTGTAACTCAAAAGGACTGCCTTGTGTTGCAGTTTATGTAACTATTGCAAAAGTGACACATTGTAAGCATCTACGATTTAGCAGTTACTCAAAGCGCTTCATTGTTTTCTGGTTCAGTTGTACCAAGAATGGAACGTCTGTCTGTACAGACACACTCTGACTCACACGTTCCTTTAAAATCTCCTTTCGTCTGAAACAGTATTTTTAAATTAGACTTATCGAAACGGAATTTTTAAAAAACACATGGGCAAGGTCATGAGAGGTTTGACCAAACAGGTTGTTCTGCATGTATGAACAGGTTCTAGAACCAGAACTGGACAAACATGACTTGAGTTTCACTGAAATGTCTGTAAATGTCTGTAAAACGCAGCGATCAGTTAAACTTTGTGAATCTTTCTGACCTGCGGTCAGTTTGAATCACCTGACCCACCACAAACTAACATGTTATATCAGACTGGAGACAGATTATATTAAACACAGCAAGTAAATCTGTTGGATTAACTAACTCATACCTGAGACACTTTAACAAAGTCAAACTTGAACATTTAACTAATAAATGACCAAACTGCATCCATCCAGCCAGTTTTATAATGGTTGAGGGCTGGTGTTTATCTCCAGCAGCATGAAGAATAATCTGATGTTTATATTTGATCTTTTCTAAAGATGTAACTTCATTCTTTAACTATCAGTGGGCGACTTATTGTATCATGTACATTGTTTTATCTTTATCTGAAGGGTCAGGGGAACTTTAAAAATTAAATGTATTCTGAGTGGTGGGAAAATGGTTCTTTTGTTTTGTTACAAACACCTGATTTACGTTTTTAGATCGTACAGAACAAAGTGTGACCAAGACTTACAGAAAATTTCTATTGTTTTTGAGTTTGGATCAACTTTTATTTAACAGACACAAAAAGCACTATTTTTTAAAAAACCTCTGATTTTATGTAAGCACCATATGCTGTATAAAATGTACATGAATATTTGATGGTGCAAACTGAAATAATGCTGTAACAGTTGAATAAGAATTTAATTGGCCATTTATTTAAATGACCAGCTGTTGTTGTGGTGAAATAGTCACACACATTGTGCTGCCACATTCTTGCTTCTTATTTATTTATTTGGTAGCTAATGTTTCCTGAAGCCAGTGTCTCACTGAGGGGTGACTGTTGGTGACTAATCGTGTAAAAAAAAAAAAAGCAAATTCTCTGTTGGAGTAAAACAGAATTTATACTTAAATAATTTGTCCTGTTCTGTTAAAAGAGGATCACATGAAGCATGTGACAAAAACCAAATGATTAAAGTCAGTGTTGTGCTGCTGTTGTGATTTTGAAAAGTGTCTCATTTCATTCATAATTTGGTGACCAGCTCCTCCAAAAACTGGTTCCTTACCTTCCTGCATTTCAGACACACTGAAACTCTGTTGCAAAGCCGTCGAGACAAGTTCCAAATGTATGTTCACAATTCAAGCAACATGACTGTGAGTCTCTGCAACATATGAAAACCCCAGAAGTGATTAATATTAACAAACAGTCATCCCGGTGAGAAACGAGCTCAAAGTGCAGCTAATCAACTTTATAGATGATAAACTGTATAAACGAGTGTCTGATAGCGTTGTCTACATGTCTGGTTATTATTTTTGGTATTTTAGCATATTTTTATAAAATTCTAAATTTTCTTCAAAAAAACGTTAGTGGATCGCCCTCTTCAGGTTAAAATGTTACACTGAACCTAAACTTGAATCGTGCATTGCTATTGGCTGAGGCCTTATTTCAGATGTGAAACCATATTAGTGAAGTCAGCGTTCTGCTGCTGTGGAGTATAAATGAAGCTCAGTTTGGCCACACCTCCGTATGTGAGTGTTTACGGCGTTTGTCGGGTTAGCCCACCACCCCTTGCATGTTCACTGGTCCTCCAGGCAGCATCTCTTTTTGAGGCATTTTTAAAACAGGGAATGTGGGCGGAGTTATAATCTGGCAGTGGGATGAGTTTCACTGTAAGGTAGAACCCTAAATTTGATCCTTAGTTTTGCTGCATGGTTCCTGTGTCCTGGTTCCTCTGTGACTTCACTGACACTCAAAGAACTAAAGCTGTATCAGTGATGGTGCACTGGACTGGGGCAGGCCAACGCTACTGTGCAGGTAAATACTAAATATCATACTCATGTAGTTTGGTTTTTATTTCAGCTTTTTGCAAAGGAAGAAGGAAGAGTCCGTGTATGAGTGACAGCTTCTACCATAACATCAGCGGTGTCCCAAAGAACCTTGGCAGACATCTTGGCCCACTACAGTTTGAACATGGTTTCATTGCTGTCCTCATCAACCACCTCGCACTGACGTGGTCCGTGTGTTTGATCCCTTCTGTTTGGATGAAGCAGCAAACATGTTGATAACATGACTTACCCCACCTGTTCACCTCATTCTAAACACTCTAATCAGCTCATTGGTCAGTGTTAATGAGCCAAATCGAGTTTCTCTGGTGATTTTAACAAGTCAGCTTCTCTTTGTGCCTGTAGTCACACTTTGTTTGCAGTATACTTTGTGTAGTATTTTTTGATAAAACAAGATATTTAACATTGCAAGAACATCCAAATAGTTGAGTTTGAGTTTTTAATTTACAGTTTAGATGTTTGTTTTGATTACAGTTTGTATTGATGTGACTTTTTTCTTGAATAAACTCTTTTAATGATTTTAACTGAACTTCTATTGAATCCAATTACTTGTTTAGTCCACAGCAAGTCGCTGCGTTCACTTTTCTACAAACTATCTTTTGCTTGTGTTAACTGACAGCTGGAAAACGTTTAAGCTTCCAACAAAGAAAATATATCACGTGCACTACCTTGAAGTAAAAATGAGAAATGAAAGGTTGAACTTTGCTCAGATGTTTTTAGAAAGACTGTCACAACAACTCAATCAGTTGGTTTAACACATGCAACTACTGTAAAGGTTTGAGGTCATTTCTCTGGAATAATGGTTATATTGTTAAAAAATGTTGCTCCAAGGTACTTTTAAACTCTGATGTTAAATGTTAAATATATTATATATATATATATATATATATATATATATATATATATATATATATATATATATATATATATATATACTCACCGGCCACTTTATTAGGTACACCTGTCCAACTGCTCATTAACACTTAATTTCTAATCAGCCAATCACATGGCGGCAACTCAGTGCATTTAGGCATGTACACATGGTCAAGACAATCTCCTGCAGTTCAAACCGAGCATCAGTATGGGGAAGAATTGATATATATATATATATTTCATCTTGCTCCACAACTACAGTTTCAGCCTTTAAATTTCTCTGTTCAACATTATCTTGAACCGGAGCAACTCTGGCCTTCCAAAACAAACTTTTCAAAGTAGTCTGTTTACCAATATTTACTGTAAATCTCAATTTTGAAAAGAACTTTGAAGTTTTCTAAAAGTATTTCAAAGAAATGTTGTAGCCAGGTCATTATTCTGCCACCTGTGAGATGTTTTTGCTGCTGAGTGATTGAAATGTTTTATTCTTCTTTATCTTGGCTGAGGACTTGACACTTTGTACGTCTGACAAATACACAGTTTGCTCTTATTGTTAGAAGAACAAAGTGAATATGGTTGATAATTTCTCTTTGTCAGATATATTATATAACCAAAAGTATCAGGACATCGCCTCAAATCATCACTTCCATGGCCACAGGTGTGTAAAACCAAACACTAAGACCTGCAGGCTGCTTCGTGTCTCAGGTCAGTGAATTCCAGAGTGAAACAGCGACACGATCCCTCCTCTGCAATAAGATTAGTACATTCAGCTGATGTATTATAACTGGGAGGGAATGAAAACAGCAGCTGGTAAACTCCGAGTGAGATCAGCACCTGCAGCGTGTAGAACTCAGCAGCTTTCTGCAGAGTCAGCAGTTAAACTGAGATTGGGGGTTAACAAGAGAACGGTACTTCTTCAACTGTAGTCAAGTTTAAGTTGGTGGGGGAGTGATTATGGTGTGGGCTTATGTTTCAGGGGTTAGGCTCCGCCTCTTAGTTCCAGTTAAAGGAACATTAACTGCCTTAATGTTCATTATGTAATAAATTAGAGTGGGTAATAAAAACTGTTCAACATCAGAGTCTGAACTGAACATGCTGCAGGAAGAACTTCTCGTTAACATCCTCCTGAACAGAACAGCTTTCTCACAAGAGTTGAAGCCAATTTATTGTCATTTAAAATTAATTGTTATAGTATTAATGTTCATGTGTGTAAAGGCAGATGGACCCCATGCTTTTGGCAACATATTTTCACCAAAATGTTGCTCGCTTGCTTCATTCATTCATTCATTCATTCATTCATTCATTCATTCATTCATTCATTCATTCAAGTGCAATACAAAAAATACAGTCATAAAATGACTTTAATAGATTCATTTTTATAGTGAAGCTCATCATTTTATTTTCACTTTTAATTGCTTGAATTTGCTAAATTAATAAGAAAAGGCGGATTTGGACTGTTTGATGTTCATTAAACAAACATCAGGCGCTTCCAGAGTCAGTCAGAACGCTCCAACTTTAACTATCGTCCATTAAAGGTGCGCTGATAATCAACTGATCTCACGCTGATTAACAACTCATTATTTATTTGACTAGATCATTAACTTTTGTTGTCCTCGTGACATCCTCGTGAGGTTTTTTGCAGGTAATTTATTGCGATGGATGACGACCCCCNCACAAGAGTTGAAGCCAATTTATTGTAATTTAAAATTAATTGTTATAGTATTAATGTTCATGTGTGTAAAGGCAGATGGACCCCATGCTTTTGGCAACATATTTTCACCAAAATGTTGCTCGCTTGCTTCATTCATTCATTCATTCATTCATTCATTCATTCATTCATTCATTCATTCATTCAAGTGCAATACAAAAAATACAGTCATAAAATGACTTTAATAGATTCATTTTTATAGTGAAGCTCATCATTTTATTTTCACTTTTAATTGCTTGAATTTGCTAAATTAATAAGAAAAGGCGGATTTGGACTGTTTGATGTTCATTAAACAAACATCAGGCGCTTCCAGAGTCAGTCAGAACGCTCCAACTTTAACTATCGTCCATTAAAGGTGCGCTGATAATCAACTGATCTCACGCTGATTAACAACTCATTATTTATTTGACTAGATCATTAACTTTTGTTGTCCTCGTGACATCCTCGTGAGGTTTTTTGCAGGTAATTTATTGCGATGGATGACGACCCCCTCTTCTCACACACAGAAGAACAAAAAGACTTTCTGACAGTTACAAATATTTGTTTTTTCTCCAGAAAAATGATGAGCGCCTTTAAAACGCTGAAATTGATCAACTTTTTTGCCAAATGCAGCACAAAAAATCGTTTTCAAAGTTTCTGTTTTTTTAAGTGGGGTTGTTATTGATGTTATCGCGCGTGCTTATGACGGTGGACGGGGGTCTGTGTTATGTGCGAAATGACGCATCTGAATCGGACGTTTTAAATTCCCACCCATCTAATAAGCTTCTAATAAGCCAGAGTTTCATGTTTACATGGGCTTGGACAATAGTTTTCTGTCATAAAGGCTCTCAGAGCACTTTAAAAATGTACTTATTTAATTTAAATTCTGAGGCTGCCTCCAGAATCCATTAATAAACAAACACACGCGCATAAAAAACATTAAGAATAAACTCAACGTTAAGTTGCATTTGGCCTTCAGTATTTTGTGGAAATCAGATGAAAGAAGAACAGAACATTATCTGTAAGGTATCTGGGTAGTCACGTATCTGCTTATTATTTTCCTGTAGCTATACAACATGATTTGTTGCCATGGAGAATGTCTGGGCGCGCCACCCGGCTCCACATCGGTCACCTCTCTATGGGCAGTCCTTCTTTTGTTATTCAGATGTTGCGCATCCGCCCAGTTATGTCACATCTTTAAAAGTTCTGTGTTCCGATGCGCGATTGGATCTTTTTCATAACTCACAAAAAAGCCTTTGTGCTTTGGACAACCGAGGTCTAAATGTTATTTTATTTTTTGTGTGCTTATTAATTTGAAATCTTCATCACTGTGGCACTTTTCTAACAACCTCTAGAATTGAACATCTGCTGCTTGTAACTTTTTGTGAATGTGTATTTTTTATCTTATCCAAGCGCTGAACACCAGATATTTGGCCTGAAGTGATTCCAAAGGGAAGATTTGGAAACCGTTCGGCGACTGAAGATTTGGATTTTGCTTAAGCTTTTTTTTTTCTTACTTTTTTCTCCTGTTATTGTGGCACCCTGTGCTTTGGGTTCTTTCTTTTTCACACTATGAATAGTTGGCACAGTAAGTTCAACTGATTTCTTTGTGACAGTTTCGGGAGGGCGGACGTCAGGGATCACCTCGAACTGAAACACAAACTCTCATTTAATGCGGCTCGGCGAGTTTCTTAGACGTCCAGATATTTCTGTTTCAGGTTCAGACCTACAAGGTGACACTGGCATCTATCAAGCCCATCCTCAGTGAGGCTGGACATTGAAACTGTGCGTAACCACTGAGCCAGACCTTGAAGATTAAATTCATGTTTGGCACTATTGTATCCGTCTGAATCAGTACCTTGTAGGAACCGGTAACGCACCTGGCCTCCCTCTGATGCACTTATAGGGCACAGCTCAGATTTTTCTCGTGGCATTGCAATTTTTGCACTAAACCAGCAATGGTAGAACACAGTGGCTTGAATGTCATGTGGCTGAACAAGTACTGCCGCAGCTCATCGTCTTCGTCCAGCTCCATCGGAGACAAGAAGATTTTCTCAAAGTTAAATTTCCGATTGTCAAGTGACTATCCGAAGAAAAATGGAGAATTCCTCAGCGGACAATACGGGACCAATTTGCTGCTGATCGGAGTGGCGCTGATGCTGGCCATCTCAAACCATGAGCCCTCTGTGGAGGAAGAGGACCTGCTGTCCTTTGCCACCGGCCTCATGATCCTCCAGCTGATCTGGATGATGTGGTACATCTTGGGGCGGCACAGACAGAGGAACACGCGCACGGAGAGAGACGTCAATGCAACCACATGCTGGATTCGAGGTAGGTGTCCAAACTAAAAAATACGTTCATGTTAAATACGATTAAAAATCACAGTGTTTTCTTTGTTGAGGCTTGTTGTCATCTAAAATTAAATGAAATATTATTTAATCATTTAAAAAAGTCACAATCTTTGATTTAAAACTCCAACAAATTCAAACTTGGTAGAATTTCATTCCTTTTATTTTGAATATTTTCTCGGCAGGTGGTTTGTCCCTTCTTGCAATCCTCTCATTGATCATGGACGCGCTCCGGATCGGTCACTACGTCGGCTATAGGTCTTGTGTGTCTGCTGTGCTGGCGGTGTATCCTGCCGTCCACGTAGTTCACACCATCGCTCAGGTAAGTTTACAGACTTGATTTTATTTCAGTTAAGTGATAATCTATCATCGGCGTTACAATCTGGGCCTTTATCATCTGTGCGCCACCAAGGAACTTGGAATAATGTGCTCTTTGTTGCAGCAACAATATAATCCTCTTCTTTCCCATGTTATTTGAGTGTAACTTCATATGGCAAGGCAAATCATTGTGGTAAAATAATTTAAACACTGGAGTAAAGTGCAGTGTAAAACCTGTCTAGATTTTAAAAAATAATTCAACAAACGTGTTTGAAAAAAATAAATTTATGAATTATTAAAGCTGTTTCTTTTTGTTGGATTTCTTCAGGTGCATTTTCTCTGGTTCCACATCAAGGATGTCATCAAGAGCTATGAAACCTTTGAGAGGTACGTCAAATCTAAAATTCAAATCTAACATGGCTGTAATTATTAAGTACACTTGACTTGCATTGCCACCCTACTGATTCCTAGATAACTATCATCTGTGTTTTTCTCCTCAGGTTTGGAGTAATTCATGCAGTCTTTACCAACCTGCTCCTGTGGTGCAACGGCGTGATGTCAGAGACTGAGCACTTCATGAACGAACATGTGAGGAGACTGGCTGCTGTAGGATTAGAAAATATCACTACAGGTGAGCGCCGAGGGGTCGATTGCTGGCTTGTACCTGGTAGGAAAGTACAATAGTCTAATTGAGAGCTCAATTCAAAGGATGAAAGAAAAGTGAAAGAGAGGGAGGTTTGAGAGGGGAAGGGGGGGAAGCTCAGCTCCCAGTAGGTCTTGTTTGTATTGAGCATCTCTCTATTAGGTTTCACAGGAAACACAGATTTACTGGTGCTTGCCCCCCCTTTGTGGCCCTTTCACCACACTTCAGCCACCACTGCCCTCCCTGGCAACCCCTCACTTGACCCCAGACGGCTTTGTCCCATGGAAGCTTAGTCCCAAGGGTACTGCAATTACAGTAACTGATACATCTAAGCCTGGGGTTGGGGGGTTCAGGTGCTCCTCCTCATATCCGGCTGACTGTGAGGGTGGCTGCAGCCTCACTGTTGTTCCCCCTTTTAATTAAAAGGTGCAGTACCATGATGGTGGCCGTTTGTGGGTTGATGGGCAGGAGGAGGTGGGGTTGGAGGGACTGGGGCACACGGCAGGGTTTTGTTAAGCTATGCCCCAGAGGGCAACCAATAAGCAGAGTGGGCTGCGGTGGGCTTTACAAGGAGTGAGTAAGTATAAAACATATATTCATTAGCAGGGTGCACAGATGATGGGACACATTTTGGAAGGGAAAAAACAGATTTGTTTAAACAAAGACAAACGAGTGATGTAGAAATTTACACTGCAGTGTTACAATGATTCAAGCAGAAGTTTAATTTGGTAGGCAGCAGTTAAAAAAACAAGTATAAGTATAAAAGAGGGTTAAAAACTATGAGCCCCACAAGATTAAAATACAAGTATATTAGCAACAAATGTTATTAAAAGTATACAAATGTATATGTTTAACTTTTTTAACTCAGATGTTTTAAATAAAACATTATCAGATCTTTAACCTTTGAGACTGTAATTAAGATCTGCTGAAATCTGTAACATTTTAACATATTTGACAACAAATTTTCCAGCTTTTAAATCTAAAATAGAAGAGCTGTTTTCTTTTTTAAAAAGAACTAAAACTCATTATGCTTCTAGAACATCATGCTCAGTACAATATGCTTTAAAAAGATATAAAGACTCAAAATAATAAAACTAAAATCTGGACATAACTACAAGAAAAATAGAGACAGTTAAATTTAAAATGTTTTTTCCGATCAGTTTAAAAAATATTGTAATAAAACAAAAATGTATTCAGAAATAATTTAAAATAATTGTATCAAAAAAGCTGTAACTCATGAAAATATAGCCCAACATGAGTAACACAATAAAAACTGCATATTTTACAAAGTTTTGTTGTTCATGTTTCTATATTTACATTTATTATTGAAATGTAGAAGAAGAAGCAAACGTCAGCATAAAAACACGAGAAAAAGTAGAATTCAAAGACACAATTTCTTAAAACTGAACATGAAATGAGAGCTTTAAATCTCGTGGGTGGACATCAGACCACAGCGCAGCAGAATGACGTCAGCGCTTAGCGTCAAAAATCTAGAAAATCTTCACCAACATTGTGAAAGTTGTGGTTTACAGCAGAATGATATCCGGATGTTTCCCTTCACTCTCTCATGTTTGTACATGTATTTTTATTTGTTTTCCAGATGACTCAGAGAACTTGTGTAACTGTACCACGAGCATGTGCAACCTGTTCTCCGACAGCCTCACTTATCTCTTCCCGTTCAACATTGAGTACCACATCTTTGTCTCCGCCCTGCTTTTTGTCATGTGGAAGAACATTGGACGCACCATCGATATCTCTTCAAATAAAAAAAGTCTCGTTACCAAAACACAAGGTTTGACCTTAGGCCCCATCCTGGGCCTCCTGGCACTGGCCAGCACCATTGGAGTACTGGTGGTCTACATCACGCGTGTTGAAGGTTCCCTTGAAATACGCTACTCAGCCATTTCTATGTTCTACATTTATGGCATTGTCATGCTGGCGGTCATGTGCGTTGCTGGTGCTTTAGGTCTGCTCATATATCGAGCGAACCACATGCCATTTGACACCTTCAAGAATCCTTCAAGGCAGCTGGACACTGAACTCCTGTTTGGAACATCTGTGGGCTCCTGGTTTATGTCCTGGTGCAGCATCGTGTCTGTGTTAAGCACCAGCAGCGACCCGCCTTTTCGCTGGACCAATCTGATCTACTCTCTCCTGGTTGTAATAGAGAAGTACCTTCAGAACCTCTTCATCATCGAGTCTCTTTACCGCCAGCAGGAGAGCGCCGAGAGGGAAGACCCGGAGATACCGGCTGCTCCAGAGGTGTTCTCAGTGACCTCCACTCTGCCTCCACCGCTCAACGGGATCACCAATCAAGCTTTTGAGAACCCCGGCAGTGCCGACGTTTCTGTGGAGAGCGAGCAGGAGGAGAATGGACAGGAATACGAATGTCAGAGGAAACAGTCCAATGTGCCTCTGCCTGTGCACACGCAGGTCGTGGAACCCCTGAATGTAAAGAGGCTGGTTCTGAAGAACATTGCTGTTTTATTGTTGATGTGCAACATTTCGGTGAGTCTCATTATATTATCACACAAAATCTGTTATTGTGTGTTTTGCATATTACAAATTACCTGCCAGCATCTCATCACATTACTGTAATGCATGTAACAAGTTTTGGGTTGATTTTTGCTATTTATGACAGAAAAAACAGGGTGAAGATACTCAGTTTCATCTGTTTGGATTACATCTCTTTCTTTCTTTCTTTCAGCTTTGGATCCTTCCTGCTTTTGGCTGCAGGCCGCAGTACGACAACGGGCTGGAACAGGAGACATTTGGCTTCACAACATGGACCACAGTTCTCAATTTCGCCATTCCTCTGAACCTTTTCTACCGCATGCACTCAGTAGCCTCCCTCTTCGAGGTGTTTCGCAGAGTTTGACCCAGAAAGCAAATAAGTGACACTGACAGGACGCACGGGAACCTTTGTGAGTGTCCCAGAGGTCGTGTCACAGCGCAGGTCAGCTGTTCAGGAGGCAGTCAGGGTCACTCTGCTGCAGACTGGAAAGTAAGCCATCGAGTCAAAGGGATTCTAGGTCCTCAATGTGGGGATAAAACAAGAAGATGAACCTTCCTTGAAGATTAATGCTTTACACCAAAAATGTTATTAGAAATAGTGAAGAATCCTTATTTTTGTTACTTTTAGATTTTTGTTCTTGAGGCTTTTTAACTGGTGAATATAGACATATATGCACATTTTAAACTGTTTTTTAGTGTCTGAATGAAGTTTATAGCAAAATGACTTGATCACAATATCTGAAAATTCAGTGACTGTATTTAC
>SSNP01000170.1:518265-560765 GCA_006937955.1 Pachypanchax playfairii | reverse complement strand
CATTTTCATTGTCTCTCTGGCTCTGTCGGATTTATTCGTGGCTGTCCTGGTGATGCCCTGGAAAGCTGTGGCAGAGGTGGCGGGGTACTGGCCATTTGGCACATTTTGTAATGTCTGGGTCGCTTTTGATATTATGTGTTCCACCGCTTCCATCCTCAACCTTTGTATTATCAGCGTGGACAGGTACTGGGCGATCTCAAGCCCCTTCCGCTACGAGAGGAAAATGACCCAGAGAGTTGCCTTTGTTATGATTAGCATCACTTGGACGTTGTCTGTGCTCATTTCATTCATACCGGTCCAGCTAAACTGGCACAAAGCCAACGCTGACGACATGGCTGTGGCGCACAACTCTTCCACAAGTCGTCAGTTAGAAGAAAACTGTGACTCCAGCCTGAGCAGGGAGTATGCAATCTCCTCCTCTTTAATAAGTTTCTATATCCCAGTGGCAATTATGATTGTAACATACACTAGAATATATCGGATTGCTCAAATACAAATTAGACGAATAGCCTCCTTGGAGAGAGCAGCGGAGCACGCGCAAAGTTGCAGGAGCAAGAGAATAGAGTGCCAACATCACACTACCCTGAAAACGTCAATTAAACGGGAAACTAAAGTGTTCAAAACCCTGTCGGTGATTATGGGGGTCTTTGTGTGTTGCTGGCTACCCTTTTTCGTTCTGAACTGCATGGTACCGTTCTGCGACAGACCGTCCACAGACAGGGATGCTGGTCTGCCGTGCGTAAGCGAGACGACTTTTGACGTCTTTGTGTGGTTCGGTTGGGCCAACTCCTCCCTGAATCCCATCATTTACGCCTTCAACGCAGAGTTTAGGAAGGCCTTCGCCAGCCTCTTGGGCTGCCGCCACTTCTGCTCCAACACACCTGTAGAAACCGTCAACATCAGCAACGAGCTGGTCTCATACAACCAAGACACCCTCATACACAAGGAAATCGCGAACGCCTACGTCAACATGATCCCTAACGTGGTTGAATGTATTGAGCACGAAGATACATTTGACAGGATTTCACAGTTTTCTCACAATAACGAGAACATCACCGACTCAGTGTGTGACTTGGAAGACTGTGAGGCAGACATCAGTCTTGACAGGATGTCACCGTTCACACCTAACGGATTACACTGAATCCTCACTTTGCGTGACCGGATGTATTGATAAATGTCATTTTGTCTCCGAAGCTCCTCTCTACAGGGAGGCCACAGGACAAGGGTCCCCTCAGCTGCCAACCCATGCAGGGAGGAGTGTTTGGTGGTCTGCTGACCTTCTAATAGACATATCAGCAGAACTCATGTCCCTTTAGCCACAGTCTCCCCCTGCCACAGCTTTGCATCATATATAAAATGTGATGTTGTTGTCCTGGTCTTAAAAAAGAAATTACGTTTAGGTGTTTATTTACATGGAAAGTGAAGTCTGTTTATTCGTTCAAAGGTTCAGTGTTGCTGAAGCTGTTGTTTACGTAAAGGCTTATTTTGGAGTATCAATGTCTTCTAATCATTCATTTGCAGGAAAAAAATATATATTTGCAAAAAATCAGAGAGGATCCATGAAGGAAACTATAAGCTTGTATGTATCCAGTGCCCACCCTTCCACTGAGTATGAAGATCGAGGGCCGCCTTACAGTCAGTGTAACTAAAATAGTCAGATGCAGTCATTTCAGCGCCTTATAGCTAAAAACGGAAAGAAAAAAAAGAATTTGAGGCTTACAAGGAATGTGTCCTACACAGTTTAGGTTACATGATGCCAAAATGCATTATTGAAGTGTTTTACCACACCAACCACCCCAGTGTCTCCTTTTAGCATACCTGCTTGGCTCCTTGTAGAATATTGTGCAGGTTGATTAAAAGGCAAAAAGCCACAGGATTTAATAGAGAGAAATGTATTTAAAAAGCACAGAATCTAATCTCATATACACAAAGACAGCCTGGGTGTACCAGCATCTCTAATCCACATAAAAATGTGATTAAAATCAAAAGAGACGTTAAAACATTTTAGAATTGTTTGAACTCTTTCTTTTCTATGATCTTTAATTTCACATTGAGGCCAAATTTTCTGTTGTTCAACTTATTCCGCCTGATTTATTTGACCAAAGACTTTAAGGAGTGGATAAGTATCTCAGACAGAACAGTGTTTTGTCAGTTGGAAGAACTGTTTTCTACAGAAATCCCACGTGAACTTGTAATAACAACTGGCCAACACAGCTGGATGTCATGTCCCCTCCTCCACATCTTTGTACTGTGCAGATGACTTGATCTGAATGTACTACTATCCTTTAAATGGTGAACTGTGTCATCATTTGTCTAATAAAAGCTGTCATGAGGAGAGAGGCACTCTTGTATCTTCCTTAATATTGGACTCTTTTAGTTCCACCGATAAACAAAACTTTGAGAAATTGTAGCTCAACTTTAATCAGATTGTCACACACTTTCTTTTTCAAACCATCGCAGATTTTTTGGTAGATGTATTTGGGCTTTTTGCACATTTTACCAGCAGATAACTAAAAGGAGATGTCAGTGTAAAACAGAGAAACACCGTGAAGTCATTTAGGATCTCTCATTATTCCTCACTCGTTTCCTCTGGTTCAGACAGCTGGTCTTTCCTCTGGCAGATATCCAAAACTTTGAATCTCACTAACAAAATCAGACCAATTATTCAGCTACTTTTGGTTAAAAAAAAATCCACCTTGTATAAATTTGATCACTTTTTTCTCTGTGTCTTGAGTTAACAAGTAGAATAATGCAACAGGTGCAACATGTGAATAAATACATGTGAATACACCTATTTGTACTTATATCACTGTTTCATATTTACATTATTCAGCAGCAAGTTCAAAGTCAAGAAGCCCAGATGAATGATGGGTAATGAAATATTTGAAAAAATAGGATTAACATTACAGTCCAAATGAAATAGAAAAAAACCCAAAACCTTTAAAGGTATTTGTGAAGTATCCATCTGCCACAAAATATAACTTACCGACAGTTGGCATCTTATTTTTCTTCTTTGCTCATTTTCTTCCTCTGTAGTATAATTTATGTCCTTACGTTGGCTGTTTTAACATCATCAAGCAAAAAAATGAGCACTGAAAAATATTTATCACCTTTTCTATCGAAAGAAATATTTGTCATTTAGTTCAACATCAGACCTGAACAGCCAGAGGGACAAATGTACACAGCACATAAAACAACAAAAACATTCTCATTAAAGTTACACTGGTTTTATCAGACATGTCTCTGAGAATATTTACTTATGTTCGGCATATTTTGAATCATGCAAATATTAATTTGATCATTTCTTTCAAGTCTTGTTGATTGCTCAAAGCACTTCACAGCATATGTGAGCCCATAAAATAAAAACACATTCACGTTCATTCTGCTTTTTACTCTGCACGATTATGCATCACGCAGACTCCCAACACATCAAAGGCACTGCGACGTTGCCAGAGAAAATGTTAGTATGTGTAGCGGAGACGCCCGGGGTCAAACCCCTGACCTGACTATTGGATGGCAGCTCCGACTCCTGAGTCAGACAGAGCTGCCCTCTCGTAAAGAGGCTGGAGATGAATTATTGACGCAGTGTACTGGAGGAACTGGTCCAACTCTGCTTATCAATGTGTCTAAGATATTCTAATGGCGTGGTTGGGTGTTTACATAGTATTAAAACTGCTCTTTAAACCACATTTGAAAAGAAAAACAATATATATGTAAATACATGTTGTAATAAATATTAATTGGATTAAGATGAGCAAATCTGATGAAATTCTAAGAGAGTAAGAAGTATAACAGAGACAAAATGATACCGTCTTTTGACCGAAGCCCTGAGGCTGTTCTTCACTATATTTTCACCTCCATCCTAACATGAATCAGTATTTCTCCTGTGGGATGTCGGTCGAGGATGTTCTGCAGACCACGTTGTGTCTGTCAGACCTGAAATGTGTTTGATAACTTAGAGAAGGCTTGTAAGACAGCGATTAAACTCCAGGTTATCTGTGAAGGACTTGTGCACTTTAAAAAAGCATTTTTTTTAAATAAAACAACTTGGTTATATTTTTATTTAGTTTTTTCTTTGAAATCTAAATCCTCTGCAGACAACAGCAGTTTATCTGCAGAGACTGAAAAGACAACAAATTATTTTCTACTTTTACATTTTTTTCTGAGCTTTTTTTCTTTTTTTTAGTAATCATTTCTTGAATGAGTGAAAACAGTGAAACAACAGCCTTCCCCTTGGGCGTGCTGTTAACTTCCTCTCTGTGTTGCGTCCTTGCAGAGCAGAGACGATATGAGAGGTGGTCTGACCTCGATGTTTGTCCGTGACAGGAGAGCTGAGGTGGACGAGGAGGGCAGGCTGGGGGGGGCGGTTAGACCATCCGTCAGGACACATTCATCAAAATCACTCTTCTCTTTTTGCACACAGGCACACGCACACACACATACACACTTACATTCACCCAAATAAGCAGCACAAAGATTTAAAACGTAACGATGCACCAGTGTTTGAAAAGCTTTGATTGATTTTCTTTTCACTGTGTATTCACTCATCTTCACGACAAAACATTTTCCTCCTAAATATCTCCTCTCAGCGCTCTGCATCTTTCAAGTTCAAGTTTCAAGTTTATTTATTTATAAAGTTCCAGTTCATGACAAAGTCATTTCAAGGCACTTCACAGAAAAATCTACCAATTAATAATAAAACATTTTCTATCTAATGAACCAGCTGATTGGGCTGAATTGTTATCCTCCATCCTGAGCATCACGATTGGCGACAGTGGAAAGGAACGACTCCCTTTTAACAGGAAGAAACCTCTAGCAGAACCAGAACCAGAACCAGAACCCGGCTCAGGATGGGCGGCCTTCTGCCTCAGCCGACTGGGGTCTGAGCTGACAGGCCTGTTTAATAGGATCTTATGATCTATAGTATCAAACGCAGCACTGAGATCTAACAGGACAAGTACAGACACAAGTCCACTGTCTGAGGACATGAGAATATCATTAGAAACTTTCACCAGTGCTGTTTCAGTGCTATGATGATCTAAATCCTGACTGGAACTCTTCAAAAAGATTATTACTGTGTAGATGATCACATAACTGGTTTGCAACTATCTTTTCTAGAATTTTTGAGATGAAGGGTAAATTGGATATAGGTCGATAATTACCTGGAGATCCTGGATCAAGATCAGGTTTCTTAAGTAAAGGTTTAATAACAGCAACCTTAAAGGCCTTAGGCACATATCCATTCATTAAAGACAAATTGATCATGTCCAATATCCATGTGTTAATCAATGGGAAGACATCTTTAAAAAGTCTGGTTGGAACAGGATCCAACATACATGTAGATGGTTTAGAAGAAGCTATAATTTGTGTTAACTCATTAAGATCAGCTGGACAGAAACTGTCTAAACATGATTCAGATTCTAAAGCTGCTTCACTGGACAACGAACCAGAGACAACAGTGGGAAGGACATTATAGATTTTTTCTCTAATTGACTCTATTTTATTAGTAAAGAATTCCATGAAGGCATCACTACTGAGGGTTACAGGGATACACGGTTCAACAGAAGTTGGGTTTTTTATTAATCTGGCTACAGTACTAAACAGAAACCTGGGATTGTTCTTGTTCTCCTCTATGAGGGACGAGTAATACTCAGTTCTAACCCTACGAAGGGCTCTTTTGTATATGAACAGACTATCTCTCCAAGATAAATAAACTTCTTCTAGCTCAGTGGAACGCCATTTCCTTTCTAACTTTCTTGAAGTTCTTTTTAGCATACGCAGCTCTAAATTAAACCAAGGAGCCTCCTCTGGCTGATTACCTTCATTTTCAGAGGAGCAACTTGATCCAATGACGTGCGCATTGAAGCTGTAAAATTATCAGTAAGATCATCAATTCGCCAGTCTGCAAAATCTTTGTAGCTGCTCTCTGTTATATTATTCTTTTGGAATGAAGATAAAGCTAACGGAATACATTCTTTGAATTTAGATACAGCATTTTCTGATAAACATCTACGGTAGTTAAAGTTTCTATCTGGAGCGGTGAGGTCCATCATTGTAAACTCAAAGGTTATTAAAAAATGATCAGACAAGACAGGGTTGTGAGGAAACACTATCAGCTGTTCAATCTCTACACCATAAGTCAGAACAAGATCAAGAGTATGATGACAATAATGAGTTGGTCTGTTTACATTCTGAGAGAAACCAACTGAATCCAAAAGATCATTAAAAGCTATATTCAAACTATCACTTTCAACATCAACATGAATATTGAAATCTCCCACTATAATGACTTTATCAGATTTCAATAATAGTTCTGATAAAAAGACTGAAAATTCAGACAAGAACTCAGAATAAGCACCTGGTGGACGATATACAACAACAAGTAAAATAGGTTCCTCTGATTTCCAATTTGGGTGAGAAATACTGAGGGTCATAAATTCAAAAGAATTATAACTAATAACTGGTCTAGAGCTAATCAATAGACCTGACTGGAAAATAGCTGCTACTCCTCCTCTTTCTGTTCTCCACCTTAAAACTAAATTAGAGGAAACGCAGCATGACAGTTTCTCCACCTTCTTTTAAAAGTGTCTCCAGCTAAACTCCCCAAGTAACACCAGTTTAAGCTTTCGTTATTGTAAATGCTACCCTAAAGAACCTTTAGATTTTCTATGAACATTTCTAATACTTTGTGTTGAAGTTAATATGAGCATGTTTGTCATTTTTGTTTTTCTATTAAAAATGTATTTTTTTCTTTCTTAGTTTACTTTCCCAGGAAAAAAAATCTTGATTAATTTGTGGTTTTACACACGGCTTCTTGTTTACTGTGGTGTCCTTGGTATTGTAAATTGTGAACAGCTTTGATTTAAAATAAGAATCTCCAGACATTGGGTCACGGACCCAAAGCATAATGTGATCAAGACTCCTGCCACATTGTTACAACACGCATTGTAAGTTGGTGTGGAAAAGTGATGCTATTTCATCACACCAGGCTGCACAGTTCATAGTGTGCAATGACATACTAAGAACACAGCGCATCCAAGTGACACGTAGTATGACTCGGTTTGGTATTTAGATAATATCTTATGACTCTGTGCAGCTTATATTCACAGAATGTCACCACTTTACATATAAACAGCTAAAAATGATAAATGAATGAAAACACATTCAAAGAGTAAGAAGTGATCATCTGGTTTACAGTTAGTTGGGATCTGATTGTATCTGTGTGTGTGTGTGTGTGTGTGGGGGGGGGTTAATTCCATTACACACAAACTCCAGTCCATAATTTACAAGAACTATTGTTTTTGTTGACAAACAACTTCCTGAGATGCTCCTTTTGTTTATTCAGACTGGTTAGAGTTCAAAGTGATTCATTAGTTGGTGTACAATTTGGATAACTGTGTAAATCTGCTGTCCTTTCAAAATAACTCTAAACATGTCTAAACCACTGACAACAAAAGTGAATACACTCTGAGTGAAAAATGTCCACATTAAGACTAAACTGTCAATATTTTGTGTGAACACCATTATTTTCCAGCACTGTAAACCATGCAGCTGCAAACCATGACACTTCCACCACCATGCTTGACTATAGGCAAGGCCCACTTGTCTTTATACTCTTCAGCTGGTTGCAGCCTCACACGCTTGACACCATCTGCACCAAACAAGTTCATCTTGGTCTCATCAGACCACATGACATGGTTCCAGTAATCCATGTCCTCTGTCTTCAGTAAACTGTTTGCATTCTTCTGTCTGGGAGAACAGCCATGTCGAATGGTCTGAGCCCTGACAGGCTTACCCACCCATTCCACCTCATCAGCAATGCTGACAGCACTCATATGTCTATCTTCAGGAGACAACCTCTGGATATGACGCTAAGCACATGCACCTAACTTCTTTGATTGACCATGCTGGTCTGTTCTGGGTGGAATCTGGCTTAAACAGCTGTATGGTCTTGGCCACCGTGCTGCAGCTCAGTTTCTGGGTGTCTTACAGTTGTGAGTTCTTTGCTCACCCATGTCGAACATTCAATGACCAGCATGAGGGAGTGTGAAAGCAACAACACCAAATTTAAAACACCTGCTCTCCATTCACACCTGAGACCTTGTCACACTAACAAGTCACATGACACCAAGTAGGATTGTCACCGCCAGGGGAAGAACGCTCCTTCTTACATGGTCAGGCCAGACTCTGCCAGCCCCGTGCCTGTCCGCATGTGCTGCTGAGCCAGCCCCATGTTCGCCTGCCATCCAGCCCCGTCAAGACGGATCTCCGGAGGTCTCGTCGGCCTCGTCAGGGAACCTACAGCCCTCCAGAGGTTCCTGACACGCCAGTCTTCAGCCATCCGGAGGGTCTCAACACCTCCAGTTCTCTCGAGGATGCGTCCGCGACGCTCCTCCAGCGCCTCCTCCAGGGTCGAGGACGTCGCCTTCCGTGGTGCTCCTCGACCATCTCCAGAGGTTCCAGAGGCTTCCAGTCCTAGTGTTCCAGAGGGTGTGTTTATCCATCCGTGTTGTAAGTACCTGCTGCCCCATCAGCACTTTACTTTGTTTTCAATAAAACCTGTTATTTTGTACTCCCGAGCCTCCTGTGCCTCCCTGCATCTTGGGTCCAGCTCGTCATCCACCACAACACGTGACAATAATTTTAACCTCTAAATGTGTAAGTGAAAACTGAAACTATGTGCACCAAAGATGTTTTTTAATCAAACTTTTTAAGTTCTGTTCTGTTTTTTCTCATTTTCTGGCTTCAATGCAGATCTTAGATCTGCAGCCAGAAAAACAAAGACTTAATCACACAATGGTAATGGTGCCTGAGAAAAACTGCTGGATGCAAATGCTTCTGTTTTGAGGGAATATGCAAGTAAACACATTTCTTCAGGCATTTATCTTTTGATGCTGTAGTGTCCCTGGGCAGATAAATTACTGCAGAGCAAGTGACAATTGGGCTGAAAAAAATGGGTGAGACACAGAACATAATGACTAATGGTCACAAGAAAAAAGAGTTAAAGGAATCAAACACAAAATGAAAAGAGAACCACGTCTTTGTGCATTAGTTGAACTATTCAGAGTGTAATCATGTTTGGAGGGGTTTTAGTGTAAAATAAAACTCACAAATCCTCTAAATTATTGTGAAACTTTCTATGTTGCACCTAACAAATCTGACTGATATTCACTGTGAAGCTTCCCAGCTTACATCCAGCTCTCGGTTATACACCTACACCTTTCTGCTTCTTATATTTAGCAAACTCATTTACATTTTATGATTTTATTGTTTAATTTCAAGCACAGAGAAACTGTCTTATCAAGGCTCCATTTTTTTTATCTGCAACTGTAAGAGAGAAACTTATATTCAGATCTTTTATGATTGTTATGTCTTTACATTAGAATAAACACATTTGAACATTTTTTTTTATAATTCATCCCCTATTTCTTTCCATTGTTCCCCTCCCTAAACCCACATGTTGCGTTACTTCCTGTGAGCTTGAATAGAAAGGAAGATTGGTGTATCTTTTCTCCAAAGGCCAAAGGCTCCACACCAAATGTTATGAGTTCCACGTCCGCGTGTGAGCAGAACGAAACAAACTAACCTGCTCTGGTGAGGGAGAAAGCTCAAACATGCAAATCAGTGAAACCTTTCTCACTTCAAGTTCTGTGATGCAAAACAGAAGAAAGAAAAATAAGCTTTGTAACGTTTTCTACAGTTGTGAAACGATGCAAAATAGAACATTTTTTGATTTCAGTAAACAAATATTCCTGATATGGTATATAATATGTAATTGGTAGAATCACATTAGGTCCAATTCAAAATTTCAAAGAGGTTTACACCTTTATGTGAGATTCTGTTTGATACACACACACACACACAAGTGTGTTTTGTTATCCTTATGGGGACCGTCCATTGACTTCCATTGATTTTAGTAACTAGATTTATACCTAACCCAAACCCTTTTACTAACCTTAACCATTACTGATCTATAACTAACCCTAAGACTAACTAAAACTCTATTCACACCATACCTATAAACCTAACCCCTAACCCTAAAAAGGGGAGTCCCCCCCATGGGGACCAGGCTTCGGTCCCCACAAGAACCCTCGGACCCCAGAAAGATAGTAAAAGTCAGGAAACGGGTCCCCAGGAGGTCAGAAATACAAACACACACACACACACACACACACACACACACACACACACACACACACACACACACACAAGTGTGTTTTGGTATCCTTATGGGGACCGTCCATTGACTTCCATTGATTTTAGTAACTAGATTTATACCTAACCCAAACCCTTTTACTAACCTTAACCATTACTGATCTATAACTAACCCTAAGACTAACTAAAACTCTATTCACACCATACCTATAAACCTAACCCCTAACCCTAAAAAGGGGATTCCCCCTCATGGGGACCAGGCTTCGGTCCCCACAAGAACCCTCGGACCCCAGAAAGATAGTAAAAGTCAGGAAACTGGTCCTCAGGAGGTCAGAAAAACAAACCCACACACACACACACACACACACACATATATATATATATGTGTGTGTGTGTGTGTGTATATATATATATATATATATATGTGTGTGTGTGTGTATATATCAAACACAATTGGCTAAAGGGTCTGATGGTTTTCCATGCAGACAGTGTTGAATTCATAGAACGTATAGAACCTGCTTTTCCTTAAAGGTATTGAACAATTTGTCATTTGTGTTTTTTCTGAGAATCTTTCTGATTTTAAAAGGGAATCACTGTACTGCATAAATGTTGAATACGAAAAAAAAAAATGTCCAAGCAATGACTCAAAAGCATAATCTAAAATCTGACAATTTTTGATTAAAAAGATACATTTTTGCTGTTTTAGTCTAGGTTTAGATATCAGACAGCCCTCGACAGTTACATATAATTAGCATGAACAAGTAAGTGGTGGGACTTAAATCTGAATCTCTAGTATTTCCAGGGTGTCTAGATCTTTTCACATTCTACACAAACTGGATCTGCATTACTTCCCATCCAGGTGACCAAGCAACCAGTTGCTGGGTGGCGTTTGCGCCCCATTTCAAAGGGGTGATCAGCATCTGCTTGATACGCTTCTCAAATGCTGCAGCTTGACTGGCCTCGCAGTAAATAGAACCTTTTTTTTTTTACTTATTCATTCATGCATTCCCTCATTTATAGTCATTTGTTTTTGGCTACCAAACGTTTGCAGCCTCTCTGGTGGTTAACGAGAGGACTCAGCAGACTGGTTGTCTCTGTGGAGAAAAGCCCACGAGAGGTGGGTGCAGACACAGAATCCTCAAATAATAAAACTGTCTAAGAGTGAAAAAAGTACATAAAATGCTTTCTGTAAGGAGATCTGATGAGGAGGAAGGTTATAGTTTTATTTGAGATCAGACAGATTTACACTCATTTCAGCTTGTTTATTTTTGTTGTGAAAATGTTTAGAAAAAGTGACACAGTAAACACAGTAAAAAATCACTTAAAAACTCAACAGAAAATATTTGAACAATCATAAAATCTGGACTGGGAGCACAGAAATGAAATGGTTTGACAGATTTACCAGAATTTTAAGACAAGTCCAGCAGCACATTGGGATTTTGAGACAACACAAAAATACTACAGACTCTGTGAGTGATGAAGAGTGCATGATGGCTGTGGTTTAAGGTTTATTAAGAATATTTACAAATGAAATAAGAAAATATAAGAATTTCCTTTATTTTTACTTACAAACACTGCATTTTAAAGCTATTCATTTTACATTTTAACAACCTTATACGTATCTTTGAATGAACTTTGCTAAACTTTAAATAAAAGTTGCATTGTATAAAAGCCATCAATAATTTAAGACCTTATAGGCCGGATATGACCAGGGGGCCAGAACTTGATGATCACCTCTTCTACCTCATTTAGTCAATGAAGATCTTTGGATATGCTAATTTACCAACATTAACATCTTTTCCCTCCAGCGACTGAGTGGCCTGATAAACTAATTCTGCTTTAAACTGAGAAATTCTCAAGAAGAAGAGCTCCACAAGGTCACGAACAAGTAACTGTATTTCATGGCAACAACAGGAACATGTTCCATTTTTATCAGTATCACAATTAACTGTAACTGATATTTTGAGCCTGTGGCTTGATGATGTAATCAACTGTTTAAATGACGTTAATTGAAGCTATAATTGGATGTATGCTTTAAGACGTTTGACAGTTTATTGGATAAAGTCAAAACAGCAATAAAAGGATTAAGTTAATAGTCAGAACTAATAAAATTATTAGACTCTCAGTATGAGATATTTAGATTTTCCAGAGAGAAGCATCACCTGCTTTTACTGTGCATAAATACTCACAGTTGACAACTGCCCTGGTCTTGTTTTGAAAGACTTGCTGCTGACAGAGAAGTCAACAACCATATCTCCTGTATACTGACCTGCTGCCAGCACCTTGAGTCAGTGACGAGTCCCTAATGGATTGGTGGTGAATATCTTGGTGCTGTGATTCCATGACCTGAAATTCTCGCTTGACTCCACTTGAGGGCAAAAATGTTGAATCCCAAAAGAAGAAAAAGCACATCTGAAAAATAACCTTACCAGTTGCAACAAACAGTGCTGTGAGAAAAGTATTTGCTCCTTTATCAGTTTTTTTAGTTTGTGTAGCCCCACCTCTTCTTGAGTTGGGGACACACATACATCTGGAAGCGCTTCATTTGAAACTGTCTATAAAAGGGAGGGACATCTGATATAATGAAGGGTGGGCCATATATATGGATACACCTTAAAAGGAACCCCGGCTACAAAGACTAGTGGTTCTTAAAAGATAAATGTTACTATCAGATATAATAAAGTGCCAAAAAAAACCCTTATTGTTGTCTTTGTTTTTATAAAATTTATTTAACCCGTAGGTCGCCATTGTTGTTAGCGTCGCAATGCACTCTGGGTAGTGACGTCATATGGTTGAACTAGCTGGCTTCGCTATGTTCAGGACCCTGTTGCGACTGTTTGTCGACATAAACATGTCATCTGTTCAGCCTTTTCAATTTGAACCCGAGCGAAACGTTAATGAGGAGGACAGCGCTGAGGATGCTTCACAAAACAACAATGAAAATGAAGATCAAGAAGGACGGGATGAAGCGAGAGCCGGACAAAACCGGTGGTGTATGCGCGGCAAACATGTCTCCATTTTAACCGAAAGAGAGAGCGTCTGCTGTCGAGAGCTCCCGTTGTCAGCAGAAGTAAATGGCCAAAGTTAATTAATCATTAATAATTTGGGAGATTATTAACATCCAGAGCTGCCGTGTGCTTTATAAATATGTAGGATATACAGTGAAAAGACTTTAATCGTTTTTGCAGATATCCCGTGCTGCTCAGAACGTCGATTAAACTAGGTGAGCACTGTATTGATACACTTACAGATTGATTTACTGGCTGGAGAGGTGAAATATCAGCTTAATCTGTAATGAGTCCGACGGCTCGCCTAACGTGACTGAAGCGGCTACTGCAGGAGCAGGCCTGCTCAGGAGAGAGTCCAGCATCTCTTGTCTTTGGTGTTTTTTTCAGCGCATTTCACTTTCTTCCGGTGGGCGTTTCGGCTCCGTGTATGGAAGAACGATCGGCAGTTTCAGTCTTCACTTATAACCAGCCGCTCCGGTGAGATCTTTCAGGAGTTGAGGTCGACTATAAGCGTCAAAACGCATCCAGAGAAAAATGTCAGGAACACAGCCGCGGATCATTAGAAAGTTGTGACCGTCCATAAGCAGCTTCCCACTGTTTTCTCCTCTTCTTGTCCGTAGGAAAGCTGTGTAAACTTACGTCACTCCCCTTGTTGCTTTTTGACAGGAAATTGCATCCAAAAGCAATGTGGCATTTTTACCGAATAATACTGCGAGCAGCACGAAAACAACCTATGTACGTCATCGCCCCCAGAGTGCTTTGCATGTAGAAAACATGGCAGCCTCCGTAGGTCAAAATATGTCCTAAATATTATCGATTTCTACCTCAATGGCAATATTTTATGTGTTTCTAAAAACATATTTTGATACAACAGAAAAACTGTGGCAGATTAGGACATAAACGTCTTCACAACTGGGGTTCCTTTTAATAAAATGGGAATGGTTGGTGATATTAACATCCTGTTTGTGGCACATTAGTATATGTGAGGGGACAAACTTTTCAAGATGGGTGGTAACCATGGTGGCCATTTTGAAGTCGGCCATCTTGGATCCAACTTTTGTTTTTTCTATAGGAAGAGGATCATGTGACACATCAAACTTATTGGTAATTTCACAAGTAAAACAATGGTGTGCTTGGTTTTAATGTGACTTTATTCTTTCATGAGTTATTTACAAGTTTCTCTTTGTTCACAGCCATTGACATGTCGAAGAGGTTAACATGTGAGGAGCGGATAGAAATTGTGTTGATATCTGGTAAACGCCAGTTGAATGGCCCCCAAGCTCTCCCGATCTGACCCCCTTAGACTTTTATCTTTGAGGTCGTCTGAAGGAAATTGTCTATGGTGTGAAGATACGAGATGTGCAGCACCTGAAACTACGGATACAGGAAGCCTGTGCTGGTATTTCTCCTGTGGTGTTGCTATCAGTGTGTGAAGAGTGTGTGAAGAGGATTGCATTGACAATCCAACACAATGGGCAGCACATTGAACACATTTTATAAGTGGTCAGAAACTTGTAAATAACTCATGAAAGAATAAAATTAAAACCAAGCACACCATTGTTTTACTTGTGAAATTACCAATAAGTTGGATGTGTCACATGACCCTCTTCCTATTGAAAAAACAAAAGTTGGATCCAAGATGGCCGACTTCAAAATGGCCACCATGGTCACCACTCATCTTGAAAAGTTTGTCCCCTCACATATACTAATGTGCCACAAACAGGACGTTAATGTCACCAACCATTCCCATTTTATTAAGGTGTATCCAGATAAACGGCCCACCCTGTATTTTAATCTGATTGGAGGTCGAGCCAGCAAGTGTCCGCCTTTGATGATTTGTCTTTAGCCAATCACAGTAAATCAAGCTATTGCAAATTCATTTGGTAGTAAAACACACTCATTGTTACCACTAAGAAAAGCAAAACACATCTTTACTATCAAGAAATGCACAAAGTTTTTACCTTTGATCATTTTTCAATGAAGAAATCATCTCTAGTCCTAAAACAGATTCAATAGCTGCTTTATGTGTACATCCTCCGGCGCAGCCATGTTTGTTTTCCTTTGTCTGCCAGCACTTGCTGCCAATCATACCTGAACACCTGCCCCAAAGCACAATGCTAACACATGATTGGTTCGAACGTTTTTTGGACCAAAACAGACAGTTTTCAAGAGAGGTAGAGATACAAGACGGATTTTCGTGGGTTTGGAAAAACTCCAAATCTCTGCATTCCTCTGCTTGTCAAGCTAATTTTTATTCCAGGCAAAGATAATCTGAGTAACTGCAAAATGCAGTTTTAAAAAGGCTCTTCCATTAAAAACAGTTTTTCTGAGGTTTCTGTTGAATATTTTAGCTCCACAGGTGTTCTTACCTTCATAGTGGGTGAAAACAGATCAACAACTTCTCTTTCAGTTTTAATCTCTCAAACTACGCAGGTGGTGATAAAACCCGAGTTCTCCTGAGTTCTAACGGCCTGAATCTGTTTCATCACAACTCCTTTGTTCGTTAGTATTCATCAGCTCCTGCAGTTGAAACCACACCTAGCATGCTGCTGGCTAAAAGCTGTTAGCATAACACCTAGCATGCTGCTGGCTAAAAGCTGTTAGCATAACGTCACAAACAGGAAGACACGACGTCTGACATTGCCATGCGCAGCGGGGCAGGAAACAGTATACCTTGCTCTCTCAGCTGTGGATGAAGTCTGTATTCTTGAGTCAACAACAAGAAAGAAAGTGTGCAAAAATTGGCTGGTGTGGCATGTCCTGTTACATCTGACGAGAAACTAACGCTGCATTTCAGAATTAGAATGTTTAATTAACAGTCAAACATGGTGGTGGCAGTGTGATGGTCTGGGGCTGCTATGTTGCTTCAAGTCTGGGATGTTATTATTGGTGGGATCACAAATTATAAACTAAACATGAAAATTCTGAAGATGAATTTCAGTTTCTGACCTCAAGGTCAAATATTTTGAGTTATGTAGCAGATCAACCACCCAAAGCACTTCAGCAAGCTGACCTTTGATAGGCAAAAACCAAAAATAACAGACATAAAACCAACATGAATGAGATGCCTTAACATGTAAAATGTCACAGCAGGTAGTGAGAAAAGTCAGTGTTGAAAACTGTGTTCACATCGTAATCATATCACTGCAGTTTAAAGGGTTCTGTTGGAGCGACTGGTGAGAAATTGCTTTCACAGATTTGACATGAAATAGAAGAACATGATGAAGCAGGAGTTGCTTTGCTCTTTGAGTCTGATAAAATCTTTTGCTTGTTGATAAAAAAGATTGTCCCTCTGGTGAAAGAGAGGAGGATCATTGTGTCCTGAATCTGAGGTGTGAAGTATTATCACCAACCGAAAAACCTTCAGTGGTTGTAAAATGAAGAATCTTCGCTTGATGATGCAACAATCCTCAATGTGGTCAATCAAACATTACCCAGGGACTTTATGAAGGCTTGACAGGACAGTGAAGGTCACATGACAAAGCCATAAGCAGCACCAGCTTAACTAGGTCATAACCTCAACTCATCTGATGAATTAGATTTATATTCTCAGGGTAATTAATTTAATTCATTTGGACTTGAAATCTCTCTACATTTTTCCTCCTGTTCACTCAAGAGGAGCAATTTTTTCCAAAACATAGCAAGTCATGATTGTCACTGAGGCGCACCGAGAAACTGACAGCTGAGAAGAGATATTTCTAGCCAAAACATTTTTCTTTAACGCATATTTTGAGAGGCGTCTAACACGTAGAGTTTTGGTGATTCCGGTTCAGGTGAGACAGAATTGTGACACACAGTTGGAACATTTTCATCAAGGAATGACCCAAACACTGATGATTCTTAATTTTTGTGTATTTAATCAATATTTTTTCTTAGTTTTTTTGGAATAAATCAACTCTTGATAAAGTCTTTATGTGAGAGAGTAAAGTTTGTTTTTGGATTCATCATGAGTGGAATGTGACGTGGAACTTAATGCATCATAGTTATGTCATGAAACATACAATTTGAGAAAAGTTTACCCTCTTGACCATCATCTATCTTCATCTTGAAGCAGCACTAGGTCAGCCGCCATCTTGTCAAAGAACCCCCGCCCATACAGGTTAATCACACACATGCACAATGCTACCTTACTCAAATCAGACAATGACAAATGTGGCACCAACTGCTGCGGTGAAGCGCGGTGATTCATTATCATAAAAGCTATTAACTCAGAGCAGACCTCCAGGACTGTGTGTCTCTTTTTGATCTGATTTCTCCTTGTGAAAATGGCCAGAGCTAATTTATCCACCGAACACTATGAATCAAATAAAACTCTGCTGCCATATTGACTGTATACAGGAAACCAATTCTGTGATCAATATGACAGTTTCTACAGTGGCTGAAATAATAATTTCACTTGACTATTCCCACTGAATTACTTGTAAATATTTCCACTCTGCTTATTATTGAAAACGTTTGAATACATTCAGAGCTTGTTCTCATCGTTTCCGCTATTTGTCTCTGTCTGTCACAAGTGTGCACGGCACAGTCATAATAAATTGCATGACAAATGAATTTCTGTGCAATTTAACATTGTGAATGTAACAGTCCTAATATGCAGAAAAATAGATGTAATGAAAAGAAGAGATTTCACGTCAGGCTCTGCTTGTATAAATGTTGACAGCCTGTTGTTCTTAGTCGTGGCGTTATTACTTCTGTCAGTTGCTGGACAACGTGGCATGCGATCCTTTGGGATGAAGCGCTGCGTGAAAGCGTTTTATGAATATAAATCCTGCTGTTGCTGAGGGTAGACGCTGTTTGTCTTCTGTAGCACAATCTGTGGAAATATTTAATGACAAATAAGTAAATGACAAAGCCTCCTGGTGCTACTTAAAAAGCTGACCCCGTCTCTTCATTGAAATTATTCAACCAGTGTCAATAATTTCCTTCTAGATGAGATCACAAATTCCTGCTTCCTCTGCAGTTACACAGGACATCTGTGTTTTCTTCTTTTACAGGAGATGCAAGTAAAAATTCAGAAATTAAGTTTTAACAGTTCTTTTTGCTAATGATCAATGTCAAATCAAAAAGTTCATAATTTTATAGATGAACAAATACAAGAGAAACTAAACGAGGATCAACATCAGAACTTGCAACCCAACAGAAACATCAGGGAGGGGAGGGGGTGAGTGGCTGAGAACAGACGTTTTTTTTTTCTACATGAACTGCAGGATTTGGATTTGACACGGTTTAATTCAAACATACTGTACCTTTAAATGTTCCCTCAAAAGTACAAAATTGATCTACAAAAGGCCAGAAATGCCACTCTGAGGGTTCAAACTGATATAAAGTACCAATTTATAACATTTTAACTTACTGCACCTGCAAACCTGGCCTAAGCTGGTTAATCTCCATTTTATTAAAGAGTCCCTTCCATTAAAACAGTGTTTCTGAGGTTTCTGTTGAATATTTTAGCTCCACAGGTGTTCTTACCTTCATAGTGGGTGAAAACAGGTCAACAACTTCTCTTTCAGTTTTAATCTCTCAAACTACGCAGGTGGTGATAAAACCAGAGTTCTCCCGAGTTCTAACGGCCTGTATCTGTTTCATCACAACTCCTTTGTTCATTAGTATTTATCAGTGTCACGGTTCTGGGGTTTTGGGTTTTTCTTTCAGATCTGTGGGGTTTTCTCTGTAGTGTTGTCACTGGTGGGATCGCTGCAGCTGCTGTGTGGTGTGTGCTGTCTCCACTAATCATCTCTGCAGGGTGTGACAGCTCTCATCAGTGGCTGCAGGTGTGGATCATTACCCAGCTCAGGAGAGCTGGGTATTTAAGCAGAGGAGCAAGAAGAGACAGACGCCAGTTCGTTCCACTCATCCTGTGGTACAGATCGGCCAGAGACATTTGCATGACAGTTTTTATGTGAGCTGATTACGGGTCCAAGCCCCGTTCCAGAGGGTCCCGGTTCCGGAGTTCCAGAGGGTCCCGGTTCGAGAGTTCCAGAGGGTCCCGGTTTGAGAGTTCCAGAGTCCTCCAACGCCAGGGTCCGAGGACGTCGCCGTCCGCGACGGTCCTCCACCGCCTCCTCCTGGGTTCGAGGACGTCGCCGTCCGCGACGGGCCTCCAACGCTCCCGCCTCCGCCTGGGTTCGAGGACGTCGCCGTCCGCGACGGTCCTCCAACGCCAGGGTCCGAGGACGTCGCCGTCCGCGACGGTCCTCCAACGCTCCCGCCTCCGCCTGGGTTCGAGGACGTCGCCGTCCGCGACGGTCCTCCAACGCTCCCGCCTCCGCCTGGGTTCGAGGACGTCGCAGTCCGCGACGGTCCTCCAACGCTCCCGCCTCCACCTGGGTTCGAGGACGTCGCCGTCCGCGACGGTCCTCCGGACTCATCAGCACCAGCACCGGTTCATCATACCTCAGCCCCCAGATCTCCAAGACCTCCTAGACCTCCCAGATCTTCAAGACCTCCCAGACCTCCTAGACCTCCCAGATCTCCAAGACCTCCTAGACCTCCCAGACCTCCAAGACCTTCATCCGGCATCAGCGGTTGTCCTCCCGCCAGCAGCAGCGGCCGCACTCCAGACGCCCGGCGCCTCTTCGCTCCTCGGCTCCCAGGCCGCACTCCAGATGCCAGGCGCCTCTTCGCTCCACGGCTCCCAGGCCGCACTCCAGACGCCAGGCGCCTCTTCACCTCGCGGCTCTCAGGCTGCTCTCCAGGCGCGCTGCGCCTCAAGGCTCCGCGGCTCCCAGGCCGCCCTACAGGCGCGCTGCGCCTCTTTGCCTCGCGGCTCTCAGGCCGCCCTCCAGGCGCGCTGCGCCTCAAGACTCCGCGGCTCTCAGGCCGCTCTCCAGGCGCGCTGCGCCTCTTCGCCTTTCGGTTCCCAGGCCGCTCTCCAGGACGTCCCCCAGACTCTTGGCGCCTCTTAGAGCGGCCTCCCGGCCGTCCTCCAGACGCCAGGCGCCTCTTCGCTCCGCGGCTCCCAGGCCGCACTCCAGACGCCAGGCGTCTCCACCTCGCGGCTCTCAGGCTGCTCTCCAGGCGCGCTGCGCCTCAAGGCTCCGCGGCTCCCAGGCCGCCCTCCAGGCGCGCTGCGCCTCTTTGCCTCGCGGCTCTCAGGCCGCCCTCCAGGCGCGCTGCGCCTCAAGACTCCGCGGCTCTCAGGCCGCCCTCCAGGCGCGCTGCGCCTCAAGACTCCGCGGCTCTCAGGCCGCTCTCCAGGCGCGCTGCGCCTCTTCGCCTTGCGGTTCCCAGGCCGCTCTCCAGGACGTCCCCCAGACTCTTGGCGCCTCTCAGAGCGGCCTCCCGGCCGTCCTCCAGACGCTCGGCGCCTCACCTCTCGGCCTCCAGGCCGTCCTCCAGAGCCTGGGCGCTTCTCCTCTCGGCCTCCAGGTCGTCCTCCAGAGCCTGGGCGCCTCTCCTCTCGGCCTCCAGGCCGTCCTCCAGAGCCTGGGCGCCTCTCCTCTCGGCCTCCAGGCCGTCCTCCAGAGTCTCGGCGCATCTCCTCTGGGGGTCCAGGTTTTTTGAACTTTTATGTTTAGCCTGGTTTTCTGTTTTTTCTTGCATTTTTTTCTCTCTTGCACTCTGTTTTTGACTTTGGGTTTGTCCCCCCTTCCTTACCTCCCACCTCCCGCCCGTTCTGGGGTTTTGTTTTTGGGACGTCAGGTGCTGTCCCTTGGGGGGGGGGGGGGGGGGGGTACTGTCACGGTTCTGGGGTTTTGGGTTTTTCTTTCAGATCTGTGGGGTTTTCTCTGTAGTGTTGTCACTGGTGGGATCGCTGCAGCTGCTGTGTGGTGTGTGCTGTCTCCACTAATTGTCTCTGCAGGGTGTGACAGCTCTCATCAGTGGCTGCAGGTGTGGATCATTACCCAGCTCAGGAGAGCTGGGTATTTAAGCAGAGGAGCAAGAAGAGACAGACGCCAGTTCGTTCCACTCATCCTGTGGTACAGATCGGCCAGAGACATTTGCATGACAGTTTTTATGTTAGTTGCTACTAACCTGCCTTCTCTCCCTTTCCTCTCAGTTTCGCGTCCTGGAGCCTCTCCTCCAGGCTCTGAGTACCTCTGCGTGGTCGTTCACCCGCTGGAAGAGGGCTCTTCATCACCGGGGCTTTCTAACGTCACGCGCTTTGCGGCGTTCTCTCTCCCCGGTGCGCTGTCTGTCTCATGTCTCCTCCGGATCCACACCTCCCCGGTCAGCACGCTGCTGTCACCCCTGCCACAGTCTCATCTGTGGAGACAGCACCACGTCCCGCGCTTCCTCACAGTGTCTTCGGATCCCACCTCACGCAACTACAGCTTCACCTCACAGTAAGTGTAGTTGCACTTTTCCCGCGCACTGCAGCGGGCTGTGTTGCTTGTTTTATAACGAGTCTCTTCCCCCAGGATCGAGTCTCTTCCCCGCCTCAGTTCCAGTCCTGTTTTCATCGTGCACATTACACTGTTTTGTTCTGTTGTCTCGTGCACCTTTTATAATAAATTCACTTCCCCTGATTTCTGTTTCCCCGTGTGTGTTTGGAGTTGGGTCGCTCTTGGGGTTCGAACAAACACCCCCTGGTGGGCATCATGACAATCAGCTCCTGCAGTTGAAACCACACCTAGCATGCTGCTGGCTAAAATCTGTTAGCATAAGACGTATCAAACAGAGAGACACGACGTCTGACATTGCCATGCACAGCGGGACAGGAAACTGTATACCTTGCTCTCATACGCTAGTTTGTTAGCCAATCAGAGTCCAGCAAATTTGAATAATGAATATTAATGAGCTGCTGACAAAACAGCCAAAGCAGCCTGACGGAACCAGCTGAATTTTAATGCAGGCAGATTGAAAAGTCTGTTAATCAGTGTTTCCTGACGTTTTTTAGATATAAAATGTTTCATATTACTGGTTAATACTTAAGAAATAACCACAACGTCCTGAAATGTGTATGAAATGGAGTCTTTAAGTTTCATCTATCATTTTCAAATGTTGGTTTTAGACTTCAAAAAGTTATATTATTTTACTGTTTTACTAGAACAACATCACAAGGTACTAAAATGAACTTGGACTCAAGGAAACACCCCCAGCAACAAGAAGGGTCCAAAAATGTTCTGGTCTTGTACCTCTATTCCTTGGAGTGAAGGATGTGGCAGCAAAACATTTATGTTTACAGCTTAACTTATCCACATTATTTAAAGTCTTAAACCAGCCACAGATTGGACCGGATGTTCTGCTTGGACCCACCAGAACCATCTCGTCCATTTGGTTGACACAGAAATAAGGATGTATAAGTTAATGCCACTTCGCTAAAATGTTGTCTGTCATCATATCCAGGTCATGTGTTGTCACCCCGGAGTTGACATAATGATCAGAGCAGCATGTTGACCTTCAGAGCTTCTTCACTGTTATAAAGTGAGTTTAGTTACAGAGTTTAGAGGACTGAATTCCAACAACACGAGATCTTATAAAATGTGACAGAAACAGAAGAAAGAGACTTAAAAACAAACTTTGTAAAGAACACACTAGTTGGTTATATTCAACCAATGAAGACGTGAGGAGGAGACTCGCTCCACGCCATTTACCTCCTGGCTGAGTGGGCGGGGTTTTCACTCCATTTTAAATGATACCCAAGCTCAAATTCAGCAATTGAGCCCAAACATATAACATTGTTTTGATACTAATGTTCAAATGTAATAAATTATGCCAGTGAACATGCTGAATATAATGAATTGCAGACTCTATATTAGCCAAAAGGTGTTTTTTATGTCTCTTTGCCCATTTATGTCAGCTCTTAATGATGTCATAAAACCTGGATCACTCTGAAGGGTCACCCCTAACATAAGGTGACACATCTTCCCACCAGCAAATCCTTTCTTTTGCACTTTAAAAGAAAAAAATCCTCCTTTCTTGCTCATCACCACTTCTGCCTGGGTCATTGCCCAGCTGACTGCAAAGGAACTATAAGCAGCTGCATGTACCGGCGAAAGGTAAACAAATGAATCAACAAAGCATCTCTGCATTGCTGGTTATGTGTTCTTTAAATGAAAGATATAACAGGCAATTCATGAAAATTATTGATACTGTTACAAATTGTTTGTCCAAGGTTTCGATGCCTATAGAGATGTTTAAACTTGTTTGTATCACTGCACTTTGTTTAAATGTACATTTAAATGAGGTCGATTTTATTAGGTGACAGAATTCTGTGCATACTACTGAAAAACTGCATGTTTAAATTCATGCAATAACTATCAAATCTGTTAAAATAATCAGTTTTGTTAAAATGTAACTATTGTTTTAATGATGATTTTACATGCCAACATTTTGGATTGCTTCAGGATGAAGCTGCATGGTCAGAAATCATACCATGCTTGCACGTTGCTGCTCCTAGGTTAGTAGTTTTGGCATGAGGTCAGTGTGGCTACACCTGATTCTCCACATGCAGGTATGAGAACCTTGTGCCTTGGATATATTACCTCTGCTGCCTTCCTAGGAAAGTCTTGTGCAAAACCATCATGATTTAGAGTTTCCAAAATGATTGGACTTTTTACATTGCAGTGGGCATCCTCATCCAGTTTGAAGGGAGACTTGGATCACCATGATCTGATTTCCTCCAATATTCTAGTATATCCAGCTAATGTGGCTGACGGATACACCTTTGCAGGTACTGTGCAATATCTCAGGACATTATAAACATTTTGAGAAACATGCAGTGGTGAGATTGTTTAATCCTTTACTAAGTGTATGCACTGCTTCTTAAAATTGGACATTTTTAAATTGAACTGTGAACTAATGTGAATCAGTTCTAATTACTTTATAAAAGGAACTTCTGTTGCAAATCTGTAAAAGAAGTTCTCAGCTGTGTACATTCACACATGCTCTCTCTTTAATGTGTATACTTTTTATTTTTAATAATTATGTTTTTCTAGATATCACAATTAATGCAGCAAAAACAGATTAATTTGATAAATAAATGTTATCATACACATCCTTCATTCAGGGCAAGGATGATATCAAAACCTTGTGCTAATGTCCTCCAAACTCTTTTGTGATACAACACAATTATTATTTCTTTTTTTTGCAAAACGTATTAGTCTGCAGTATATGTAGCCTCCTAGTAATAGCTATCTGACAGTCGGTCCCAAAATACCATTAAATTGCTAATTTAATGGCAATTGCTTATTGTTCCCTGCCCAGCCCTGAACCTCAAGCTGATCAGGTTACCACAAAGACTACAATAAGGAATTAAAGAGGCCATTTCATACAAATTTCAGGACTTTCTGGTTATTTCTTAAGTATTAACCAGTAATATGAAACATTTTATATCCAAAAAACATCAGGAAACACTGATTAACAGACCTTTCAATCTGTCTGCATTAAAATTCGGGTGGTTCCATCAGGCTTCAGGCAGCAACTCATTATTATTCATTATTCAAATTTCTGGACGCTGACTGGCTAACAAACTAGCCTATGAGAGCAAGGTATACTGTTTCCTGCCCCGCTGTGCATGGCAACGTCAGATGTCATGTCTTCCTGTTTGCTACATCTTATGCTAACAGCTTTTAGCTAGCAGCATGCTAGGCATTATGCTAACAGCTTTTAGCCAGCAGCATACTAGGCATTATGCTAACAGCTTTTAGCCAGCAGCATACTAGGCATTATGCTAACAGCTTTTAGCCAGCAGCATACTAGGCGTGGTTTCAACTGCAGGAGCTGATGAATACTAACGAACAAAGGAGTTGTGATGAAACAGATACAGGTCGTTAGAACTCGGGAGAACTCAGGTTTTATCACCACCTGCGTAGTTTGAGAGATTAAAACTGAAGGAGAAGTTGTTGACCTGTTTTCACCCACTATGAAGGTAAGAACACCAGAAACACTGTTTTTATTTAAAGGAACTCTTTAAGTACAAATTACTGCATGTTTTTGTCATGATACAACTGGGAGTTTGTAGCACACAAAGACATCTCGTTACGTAAGAGTAGAGGTGCTGGTTTAGTTGTATTTCCACCACCTTCTTTATTTCCTTATTCAATCATTTTTGCACCCATTTACTCAAAGTATTGACCAGCGACCCACACAAATGGGATTATTTGGAGTTTTGATGGATGGGGTGGAAGATGATCAGCGCTAAATAAGATACATAACCCTATTTGATGACTGTTTAAAGCTGCTCTGCAGCTGCACTTCATTGCACTGAGGCTGCACACAGCTCCACACACAGCCAACCTTTCACTGACTTCACAGTGCATTTCCAAGAGTTTGGGATTTTGTCCTTGTTTTCTCTCTGAGCATCCATGAGTGTGTCCTTGTTTCCCTCTGACAAGGGACTGTGACTTGTCTGCAAAGCTTAAAAAGCTGTTTGTATCCTGTGATTACTCATTTATTCATTTTGTTTTAGTTTGATCTTTGAGCCAGTTTTAATATGTTCATAAATTTAATGCTAGTCTCTTGAGAAATATTTAAATATTCCTATTCTATTTCTTTTATTTGAGAAAATATATGTTCAAACAGAAACTTCCCAGACATATTTAAAAAAAACATTATAGGTTTTGCTACAGTTTTTAACAGTCATCATTATATCTTATGGTGTTGACATTAATTTCCATTAAAACATTTAGTACTAATGAATTTCTTTATGTATTTATAAATTTTCAGAATAATTTTCAGCACACTAAAATTGATTTGAAGCTTTTTTAATGTATATGTCAAGGTGAAAAGTCAGATATTTCAATAGTCTACACATAAGGGTCCGGTAAGTGGGATATTATAATAATTTAATTTGGGGGAAATGACCACACAACCAGTTACACCTCACACCACAGTATAAAAGCACCTCAGCACATAACTTTAATGCATGAAATCCTCCCCTCCACCACTATGATCTCTGTCTTTCAGTATTACCCAGAGAAGGCTTGTCCATTTCGCAGGGACAGCTGCCTTGAACTTCAGCCAAATAGCCCCTTTTCTCCGTCTCACCTTTACTAATAGGTGTGATCTGCATTACCATAATTAAATTATTTGCAGTAGGCTTGTTGCCAAAATGTGTGCAAAGCAGTCTGAGCAAAGTATGAAGAAACGTTGACTTATTTTTGAAATCTAAAAAAAGCATGTGCATGTGATGTCCAAGGTCTGACTTTTCAAAAGTCTGAATTTATCCAAAAGGCAAGATTTAAACAGCTGATGTTGCAGCAGGTTGACTGAGTGATGATGCACAAAATGTGATGCACTAAAAGATGAAATCTGGGAAACAGAGTCATTAATCAGAGTAACCTGTAAAGAGTCAGTCAGTAATTTTCTTTACCTGCTTGTTCCTGTTCAGGAGCTTGTACCTGTCTCCAACAGTCTTTGGATGAGAGGTGGACACGTTGGACAGATCACGTGGCTCATATAATAACTATGATAATGATATTAGTGTCAGTCTCAAGCAGAGACGGACTAAACCTTTGGCAGGTTTACATGGGTTATGTAAAGACGTCCCATTGTTCATACTCACACCTTCATTCAATATAAAATTGCTGGTTAACCCAACATGCACGTTTTTAGATTGTTGGAGGAAACCCAAATACCTAGAAAAATCCCTGAAGGCAAGCTATTCAGTAAATATTAAATTTTCTGCTTTTAAAATGAAAAATAACCTGGTATATGGAGGACAGCGATGCTGTAAATTCATGAACATGAATGTTGTTAACAACACCTCAAAGACAGCAAGTTCAAAAACTTATGGCTATAGCTGAGCATGAATAATTCATTCAGGTGTGCAGCAAGAGAACAAATTAAATGTCCCTAGTGGTAATAAGTCTTCGAGAATCCCGTCACATAAGCAGAGGTGTGTTCCTCACATTATCTCATCAGTGTAAAGCATGTTGGTGGGAGGAAGTGGACAGAGAACAGAGTTGGTAGAACTAAATTCACAATATTGGGCTGTCTCCATGAGTGATGACCTGTGACGACACAGTGAGTCAGCCATGTTTTATCACTGGCAGGTTGGTGGCTATTGGATAGAGCTCAAAAACAGCAATGGCCTTCTGAAACCCAGGGAATCTGGTTGCAAACCCCCGTCAACAGATATTTATGAATCTCTGGGTGAGAATGTGTAAAGGTGTCTTAGTTCACTCAGGGAGAACACATGGTGATTGGGAAATGTTCAAGGTAAGGCAGAGAGACGCTACTCAGTACAGAAGCTGCTGTAGACTGCAAGTAAAATCAGGACAATAAATACATCCCGTCTGTACTCAATACAGACCCGGAACCAGGACAATTTAGATTGAGGAGCAACAGTTTATTTTGGGGGGGCAGCAGTTTTTATTTAACCCGTTAGTGTTTTTACCTCCTGTTAGCAGTATGTTACATATTTCTGGGTCAAAACTGCCCATTTTGACACTTTATGTCCATATTACACATTTATGTTTAAAAAGGGACTGGCTGAAGAAGGTTCTGGAGTTTTTCTGAACAATTGCTCTGTTCTAGATCGGTGGTCAGAACATTTATTTTTGTTCTCCAAAAGGAGCAGCGGTTGCACCACTGTCAAGACCCTGCTGTGTACCTGCTATGTGTATGTGAATGAGCCATCTTCCGTGATAGAAGATCTTTGGTTAAGTCTCGCTGATTCGGAGGAAAATGAACAGACGTAGCGAAACAACTGGTTTTTATAAAGACTTGCTCTCAAGCCAGTTAATGGTAAATGGTAAATGTCCTGTATTTGTATAGTGTTTTCTAGTCATTCAGACTCAAAGCTCTTTCACACTACAAGGTTTTTGCATTCACCCATTCACACAACCCAATATGTAAACCCGGGGGGAGAGGGGCGGGGCTAACACTCACACAACCCGATACGCAGATCGGGGGGCAACATGGGGTTCAGTGTCTTGCCCAAGGACACTTCGACATGTGGCGGTGGAAACCTTGAAATTGGAGGACGACCGCTTTAACCACTGAGCCACAGCCGCCCCGACAATTAATAACAACAACAAACAGAAAACACAACAAGTCTTGCTTCTTCTATGTTGATTCTTTTTTATATTTTTCTGCTGCTTTTATCTGTGATGCTACTCCCTGCTGAAACTGCTCTGATGCACTCTGAAAGACAAATAATGTAACTCACATCACAGAGAACCATCATCTTGAACAAAACCAGTCCTGTTACATGTAGTTAATGTACCCCAACAAAGTAGTCTTCCTCCAGTTCTCCTGCTAAAAACCTTTATAAATTCCTTTCTTGTATGTATTTCTCTGAATGTTTACATCAAGACTACCAGTTAATACACGCTTCTTCTTCTTCTTGATAATCATTCATGACTAGCAAACAAGGAATTAGTGCGTTACTGCCACCAACTTGCTTGAGGTGAAGAATGTCATTCAAATGATGGTGGTGGACGAGTGCTGACGAGTTTTACCCACAATGCACTTAGAGAAGATATCAGTGATTCAGTTGTAAATTTGCACATCATAACGCTACATGTCATGCAGCTCAACATTTTATTGAATATTTTACACCTACTACATCACTAAAGTCAGTCGTTCTTCTAAAGTTTTTGGCAACCATGACTCAAACCTGACTGGATAACTGATATAAACTCTGTTTAGATCTGGATTTAGTTTGATATACTGATCTCAACCTCCATGTTCTTCATGGTATTCAGTTATTAAACAGCCAGCTTGCTTATAGCTTCTCTCTTATGCACATGAATGTGGACGACTCTCAGGTTAAACTTGTGAGCTGGGCCCATCATGGACGGGCCTGATGCGTGAATGGGCGTGTCCGGCCTGCCCAGGCTCGTCCATGATGCCGGGCCTGACTCAAAACGGACATTTATTTGGAAGCTTTCAGATAAAAGCGATGCTTCAGATACATCATCCTAAATATCTACAAACAACTTAGAACTCCTAAAATAAACCAAATTCCTACTGTAAAAAATAATCTGTTAGTTCAGGTATGGGATGAACATAGAATTTAAATTGTTCAAATAAAGGTACAAGTTTCGTTAGTACAAGGATACAACACAGTGTAGTAAAATGAAAATAAAGGTCTATGATTCCTCTTTGGTAGCAGTTTTATACTGAGATCACCTTATGTTGAGAAAATTGAATTATAGCAAATAAAGTATAAACTTTATGCAAAGTCTTTCATAAAACCAGAAGACGTCATCCAACCTGTTAGCTCTCAGAATATGTTGAAAATGAGCTTCAACTGTATAAAAAAGTTGCTTGATTTCTGTAAAACCAACATTTTTTTTAAGTCAAGGTTGACTTTAACTGTTGATGACAAGGTTTTAAACAAGGATTTTAAGAGATGTCTGTGTTCAGAGTATGTGGTTGGTGATGCCACACCAAATTTTACCTTAATGTCTGGAACATTTTTGGAATTTTAAACATTTTTTTGTATTTGATAATGCCAACTAGCTGTGGCCTTCATCTTGAATCACATCGACTCAAAAATTAATCATTTGTGGATAAACATCTAATGCTTAATTTCTAAAAGCTTTAATGATCCATCCAGTGATTTATGAGATATTTTGCTAATGAACATGCACAAGCACGCACAAAGAGACAAAGACAATACTGTCCATCTTCTACATTTTGGTGACAGTATGAACCTTCTGCTACTTTCACAACTCCTTATCCATCCAGACCCCCAAATTTACATCAACACCATCAGTTACAACTGAAATATGGCAACAGTGAAAGCAGAACCCTGAAATGAGCCCAGAAAAGGTTCAGACGTAATCAGTTTAAAAATATCCCTAGTGAACCACAGTAAAGAAATAATTGCTTCTGCTTGTCAAACAGTTTGTATCAGAGGGTGATAAGAGAAGAACCGATCAGACACTATAGCAGGAAAAAGAAACAAAAAAGAAGAAATCCCTGATGGAAATTAGATGGTAAAAGAACTGTCCTATAGTTTAGAGGAACAGGCTTTGTTTCCAGCATTTCTGTGACAGTAAAGAAAAGCTTTCACGTCAGATGTGAGAAAAAAGGAAATCTTGAGTTGGATGTTACAATAAAAGCAAAGATTACATTTATTAAAGTATGAAGTAATGGCAGAATAAAAGAGGCAGATATTCTGTGAACTGGGAGGAAGTTAAACATTTACATGGGATTATATGCTGTGTGAGATTAAACTTTAAATCAGGAAGAGTGTCTTTGTATTGAAAGCATATCCTCCTGTGTTGGACAGAGTTATTTAATGATTTTTTTGCAGAACAAGAACAAAAACATCTGTTTTTTTCAGGTAAAAGCAAAAATGTCATATACAGGACTGTGCAGGAGAAAGCTGTTGGTACATGGGTTAGTAGTGATAAGCCTAACAGCTGTGCTAAGCTTTAGTTTTTATTTATTTATTTTCTGGATTAGGGTAAGCTTACATTGCCTGTGAGTGCCATCTCAGATAATGTTGCCTTGGTCAAAAAGCTCAAAACATTAAAGGTGAAAAAGAGTATCATGTTAACAGCTTTGAATATAAAAGTTTTATGTTTTTATTGTTGTCCATAATATACCAGGTGCATCTGTGACTTCACTGCATGATGTGAATAAAGGTGATTTTAGATTTTACTTGACCTGAATTTGGTATGTAGAAAGATTTAGCAGGTGTGCACACATTTCTGTAAAGGTGCCTTTTCACACAGTTACACAAAAGGAGAAAGTGAAATCTGAACCTTTAACTGTGTAAATCTTTGTGTGGGCAGGAAAGCCGATACACTTAGCTTCTTTCAGCATTTCATATGTCAAACGCTTGAACAAATCCTGCTGCTAGTTTACAACAGGAAGTCAGAGGACTTTGATGGTCATGATGAGTCATGTTTGAGTCATGTCTGAGTCATGTTTGAGTCATGTTTGTGTCATGTTTGAGTCATGTTTGTGTCATGTTTGTGTCACGTTTGAGTCATGTTTGAGAGATGTTTGAGTCATGTTTGTGTCATGTTTGTGTCATGTTTGAGTCATGTTTGTGTCATGTTTGAGTCATGTTTGAGTCATGTTTGTGTCATCTTTGAGTCATGTTTGAGTGATGTTTGCGTCATGTTTGAGTCATCTTTGAGTCATGTTTGAGTCATGTTTGTGTCATGTTTGAGTGATGTTTGAATCATGTTTGTGTCATGTTTGAGTCATGTTTGTGTCATGTTATAGTCATGTTTGAGTCATGTTTGTGTCATGTTTGTGTCATGTTTGAGTCATGTTTGTGTCATGTTTGAGTCATGTTTGAGTCCTGTTTGTGTCATCTTTGAGTCATGTTTGAGTGATGTTTGCGTCATGTTTGAGTCATGTTTGAGTCATGTTTGAGTCATGTTTGTGTCATGTTTGAGTGATGTTTGTGTCATGTTTTAGTCATGTTTGAGTCATGTTTGTGTCATCTTGAGTCATGTTTGAGTCATGTTTGTGTCATGTTTGAGTCATGTTTGAGTCATGTTTGTGTCATGTTTGAGTCATGTTTGAGTCATGTTTGTGTCATGTTTGAGTCATGTTTGAGTCATGTTTGTGTCATGTTTGAGTCATGTTTGTGTCATGTTTGAGTCATCTTTGAGTCATGTTTGTGTCATGTTTGAGTCATGTTTGAGTCATGTTTGAGTCATGTTTGAGTCATGTTTGAGTCATGTTTGTGTCATGTTTGAGTCATGTTTGTGTCATGTTTGAGTCATGTTTGTGTCATGTTTGAGTCATGTTTGAGTCATGTTTGAGTCATGTTTGTGTCATGTTTGTGTCATGTTTGAGTCATGTTTGAGTGATGTTTGTGTCATGTTTGAGTCATGTTTGTGTCATGTTTGAGTCATGTTTGAGTCATGTTTGAGACATGTTTGTGTCATGTTTGAGTCACGTTTGTGTCATGTTTGAGTCATGTTTGAGTCATGTTTGTGTCATGTTTGAGTCACGTTTGTGTCATGTTTGAGTCATGTTTGAGTCATGTTTGTGTCATGTTTGAGTCACGTTTGTGTCATGTTTGAGTCACGTTTGTGTCATGTTTGAGTCATGTTTGAGTCATGTTTGTGTCATGTTTGAGTCACGTTTGTGTCATGTTTGAGTCATGTTTGAGTCATGTTTGTGTTATCTTTGAGTCATGTTTGAGTGATGTTTGTGTCATGTTTGAGTCATGTTTGTGTCATGTTTGAGTCACGTTTGTGTCATGTTTGAGTCATGTTTGAGTCATGTTTGTGTTGTGTTTGAGTCATGTTTGGGTCATGTCTCATGTCCTCAAATGATCACATTTAAATCAAAGCACCTAAAACTGCACCGCCTTGTCGGCATATTTGTCTAATTTCCGGAGCCATTATTCATGTGTATCTATTCACAACTCTCCTATTTATAATAATACAGTATATAAAGTGGATTTAGTTCATTCCCATTATCATTATCTGATAACAAAACTGTCCTGACAAATGCTCTTGATGTTCACAGTTGTTGTTCTATCAAATGAACAAACTGGTTAAAATGGATTTAATCAAATGCCAATTTCTGAAAGAGAGATTTAATAATCCGGTCAATCAAAATCCCATTTCTGATCCCTCCCAGGGATTTTTATTTAACAGCTGTCACCTCTTGTTGAAAGGTAATTGTTTCAGGGCAAGTCATGCATTCAGAGAACACCTGAGTGGGCTGAGTGGTTTAATCGTCAGAAAGCCTCTCGGTGTGGCTAAACCAGTAACTGCAGGTCACACAGAGAGATGAATTCAGCTATTTGTAAAACATCAACACAATCAGCTGCTTTAGTGTTCTGGCTCATAACTCTGCTGCTCTGATGAGAGAAAAATACAGGAATTATGTCAATTTTCTTTACTTATTTGCAGCACAAATTATTAAACAACAAAGAGAAACAAGTCAGAGTTAACAGAAAAGTTTATTTAACATTATTGTTTTTAATCAGTTACCAACACTGGAATAAAATCCCCTTTTAATACGGATAAATTTAATAATTTAAGGCTGATATTTCCAATCCTGTGAATCAGTTATGTAATATTCATATATAGGTCACTCTTTATAGACAACTTCAATGGGATCTTTTATGCTGATGTTTTTTTAAAGATATTGTTTACCTCAAACTGAAAGAATAATTTAACTGTTTTCAGTAAATTTATGTTTTTGTAATTTCTGCCACCAGAGGAGTCGTTTTCACAGAGCTACTTTCTTTCTGCCATCTTGGGCTTTTTTCGCTTTGTGAGACACTTTTTCTTTTATTTGGATCCCTTTTGGGCTCTTTCATGTTAGATCTTTCTAGACTTCCATCTTCTTGCTTCTTTAGGTCTTTGAAAGTTTTTTGGTATCAGATTCTTTGATATTCTGAGCACCTTTAAATCTTTCAATCTCGGTTGATTGTTTTCTCCCTGACCTCCAGGTTTCATACATCTTTTTTTCTTGGCAGCCCTGCTCTTAAAAAACTTTTCAAAGCTTTACCTGAATTTTTGATATCCATGGATTTATTTATTTCCTATAACCAGATACACAATGCCAAACACACAGCCTCATAAAATGACTTTGACGTTTGCTTAAAGGTCGTCAAGCATCACTCATATAAATAAGAGGCTCATTCTGCTCGTTTATCATCTGTTATGTGAGGTGTAATTTGCTGGTTAATTCTGCTTGAGATATGTTACCCAATGCGACACCATTCTCATGCCCATGTGTTGGATGCATGAACACACGATCATGTTTGAACTTTAGCTCAAGTGTTAAAGTGCACAGACCCATGAGAGCAAGTACTATATACTGTATGTAAACACTTAACACATCCTGTTTCCTGTAACCTGTAATTAGATGAAGCATCACACAGCTATTCATGCTCTTGTGTGCCAACAGGACTGGGAATTCGGTCGTCAATTAATAAAATGTCCATACAGTTCGATATAGTTTCTACTAAAATAGCTGTTAGTTCTTTACAAACCATTTCTTGTTTAAGATCAAGCTGTTCTCCACTTTCTGCCTCAACACAAGGGCTTAGAAAGCACACAATAGATGACCAAGAGTTTCTTTTTATAAAAAAAATCTGTCACACGTCTGATCTGAGACAACATGAAGGACGTTTGTCAAAGACTGTAACCGGCTTTTGTTTGTTTTGGTGTTGTTTTTTTGCTCTCGCTCTTCTTCTGTTTTCTTCCTTTTCTTTTCTTTTTTTTCCTGCAAGTAAGTCTTGGTCAGGTACTGCTGTGATGTTGTTCTTACCTTCAGACATGGTCTCCTGGTTGCAGTAGGACTTACATCTGCATCTACTGGACTGCTGCCACTGCTCAACTCCAGATGTTTGTTGTGACTCCCAGCTGCTCCTGAATTCCTGAAGACTGCGTCCAGGAAAAGGCTTCCCTCTGTCAGTATACGCACCCCCCCCCCCACTTGAGTGTCAGTGAGATACCATGATGATATTTGGTTCCTGTAGATTGAAATGGAAAGAAACTCTTCAGCTCCTTCTGAAAGGTGTTGATCTCTTCCTGGAATTGATTGCTTCCTGTGTTGTGACAAACACTCACCTTGACTTACCTGCCTCACCTTTTCTCCACCGTTATTCCGTTCTCATCTCCTGAACTCACCTGTATTCTTCTGCATCTTCCTTGTCTCTCCAGCCTCAAAGCAAAAATCCGTTATACTCAGCTTTGTTCTGTGTGGATTTTCAGCATTTGTTCATTAAAACTGTGAAGTGCAAGTAAATTTACTATTAAAACTTGATGATTTTCATCTCATTGTTGCCTTCTGTTAATCATTATACACTGGGTTGAAATATTTCTTAACACTGTCACAGGAATGGGAGTTCCATAGCTTTAAATGTCTTGTTTGCACATTTACATAGTGTTGAGCCTTTAATGAATGTCCATTCAAACAATTCTCGAGCCTTCTTCAAAGGTTTTTTTGTGTGTTTATTATTTTATTGTTTTCTGACAAGCCTCTGTGTTGTTATTCTAGGTCAGAAGACAATTCCTGCGTACACTAAAGGAACTCCATGTATGGTGTGTTTTGTTCTCACCTGCAGAATGTTAGAATTGAAGATAACGGATGTCTTTTAAAGGTGAGAAATGCTCTAAAATTTGTGTTTCTTGTTGTCTTTCTGAATAAAATGTTACTGTGATATCAGAATCAAATCACACCAAGGACGTCCACATGAATATCTGCAGGGGTTTAAACAGGTCTGGTGAGCATGTTCTCATGGGACCTGTGATAGACAGGTAACCTGTCTAGGAGTAACCTCTCTAAGCAAATGACAGCTGGAGATATACACCTGCTCCCCGTAACCCTGAACTGGACAGACAAGTATAGAAAATGACTGACTTCAGTTTTTAGGGACGAGCCTGTTTGTTCTTCTTTGTGTTAAGTTCAGGGTGCACCCAGTGACAGCTTGGGTTTGGGTTTACCTGCAGATATGTTAATGTCTGAAGTTACTTTTACTACTTGCTTAGTAGTCATCCACTCCACTTTGGACTATAAATCCTCAATCGGTGTTACATTAGATCATACTACAAAACACTAAATCACCACTGTCTTAAAATTCTCTGCACAACTGTATGTTCTCCTACTACAATATGGAAAAACATGAGTTAAATTTAGGAAGGTAGAAGTCTTTTCTTAAAGGTCAATCACCATTTATTATTGATCATAAACAAATCTTTAAATATAAAAAAATATGTTGATTAAAGAGTCCGTTTCATACAAATTTCAGGACTTTGTTGTTATTTCTTAAGTATTAACCAGTAATATGAAACATTTTATATCTAAAAAACATCAGGAAACACTGATTAACAGACCTTTCAATCTGTCTGTGTTAAAATTCATCCGGCTCCTTCATATTCATTATTCAAATTTGTTGGACTCCGATTGGCTAACAAACTAGCCTATGAGAGCAAGGCATGGACGTAGTTTTAGGGGGGGGACACAGGGGACATGTCCCCTGCATTTTTTCAAAAGGCCGTTTTGGTCCCCTGTACTCTGCAACTGTCCAAAAACAATGTTTCGCTACATTAAACAGAGATGGGTTGAGCACTAGGACCAAGCAGAAAACGTCCGCTCAAGCTGAAGCCCGTCTCCCCTCGTTTAGCCCGCCTACCAGTTCCTCTTGTGTGATTGGCTGTTTCTGCTGTCACTCCCCCTTGCCTGTTTGCACACTGCAGACAGACAGACCGGTGTGGTGGCAAGCTAACCTGAGGTCAGAAGTGCTGTGCAACTGTCGTTTGGCCGGCGTTTGGGTTTATGATGTCAAAGAGAATAAAAGGCGACATAAGAGACTTTTTTAGAAGTCAAACTGTATGTTGTAAAACACAGAATTGGGTGATAATGTTTGGCTACATGCTTTACAACCAATCAAACCAAGGAAAATTGGGCTTAAAAGTAGCAATAGAAAACTAAAAGAAACAATGGAGGACACAGTAAGCTGAAAGATTCATTATATGAACTGTCCCCCCCATCGCTGAAATCAAAATTTCGTCCATGGAGCAAGGTATACTGTTTCCTGCCCCACTGTGCATGGTAACATCAGACGTTGTGTCTTCCTGTTTGCTACATCTTATGCTAACAGCTTTTAGCCAGCAGCATGCTAGGTGTTATGCTAACAGCTTTTAGCCAGCAGCATGCAAGGTGTTATGCTAACAGCTTTTAGCCAGCAGCATGCTAGGCGTGATTTCAACTGCAGGAGCTGATGAATACTAACGAACAAAGGAGTTGTGATGAAACAGATACAGGTCGTTAGAACTCAGGAGAACTCGGGTTTTATCACCACCTTCGTAGTTTGAGAGATTAAAACTGAAAGAGAAGTTGTTGACCTGTTTTCACCCACTATGAAGGTAAGAACACCTGTGGAGCTAAAATATTCAACACAAACCTCAGAAAAACTGTTTTTAATGGAAGGGTCTCTTTAATAAAATGGAGATTAACCAGCTTAGGCCAGGTTGTGATGAAACAGATACAGGCCGTTAGAACTCGGGTGTTATCACAACCTGCGTAGTTTGAGAGATAAAAAATATAACTAATTTATAAATGTAAAGGCAAAAAAAAAAATATCCTGAGATTTTTTTTTTACACATGAAATTCGTTAAACAAAGGAAGTGGTATCATGTTATTATGACATATTTCTCAATATTGTGAATAAAACCTGATGAGATAATTCTCATATTGTTCCTTAAAGAGTCCCTTCCATTAAAAATGTGTAATGTTAATATTTGGTTATAAACTAACAAAAATCTCAGGATATCTTTTTTTTGCCTTTACATTTATAAAAAGAATCCCTTCTATTAAAAACAGTGTTTCTGAGGTTTATGTTGAATATTTTAGCTCCACAGGTGTTCTTACCTTCATAGTGGGTGAAAACAGGTCAACAACTTCTCTTTCAGTTTTAATCTCTCAAACTACGCAGGTGGTGATAAAACCCGAGTTCTCCCGAGTTCTAACGGCCTGATGTAACAAACAGGTAGAGAGAACGTCTGATGTTACCATGTGCAGCGGGGCAGGAAACAGTATACCTTGCTCTCATAGGCTAGTTTGTTAGCCAATCAGAGTCCAGCAAATTAGAATAATGAATATGAACAAGCTGCTGAATTTTAATGCAGACAGATTGAAAAGTCTGTTAATCAGTGTTTCCTGACGTTTTTTCGATATAAAATGTTTCATATTACTGGTTAATACTTAAGAAATAACCACAACGTCCTGAAATGTGTATGAAATGCTTCTTTAATATTTATTATCTACAGTATTATTTACCGGCTGCCCAGTGAATTCATCTTAACCTGTCGGTCAGTGAAGAAAAGCATGAAGCACCTTTCAAACCTCAGATTTTTGCAGCCAGAGAGTTCTAACTGACTGACTCAGTGGTGTGTCATGCCACATTGTCCCAATCATTCAGCTTCCATAGCTTGTATTTCAGTCTCCAGGAACTTCCCACAGCTGTCAGCACTTTACCTTTTTTTCCATGAGAGGAAAGGTTCAGATGGGTATTACTGAGGAAGATTCACATTTCACCTCTCAGTACAGGTGCAACAAAATTTTAAAATAATATAATTTTAATGAGTTCTTTATTGCTGATTCAATTTCTCATTGTTCTGCCGTGTATTATTTGCTGCTGCTTTTGTGTTCTGATGAATTTCCATGTAACAACAGCTGTCTTTGTATAAGCCAATGACTCAGCAGCTCAGACAACTTTTTGCTCATCAGCTTCAGTAAAGTTTGCTTAAAATATGCACATATATCACAAAAAACTATTGAGAACTCAAGAAACATAAACTTTGAGCAGAACAACAAAAACTTCTGGTTTAATTTCAGCTGTGGTTCATTCACAAACCAACAAATACAGTTAGAAAATCATGCATATGTTTTGTTTATGTAGTCTTTTCCCATTTTGCAAGCAACCACATTTAGTGTATTAACACTATGTATGGACGTTTCTCCATTGTGTTCAAGCCCAGCCAAAGAAGTAGCATCATTTTCTGTCTCACTGAAAGTAGGCCATGTGTTTAGGGAGAGCAGGAAGATCCTGAGGACTCTGTCTGCGGTCATTATTTCCTCCCTGCGTCCTACAGTCTTACAGGGTTACTAGTGATAGGCTGCAGGGGACGCTCCACTCAAATTACACCGGCAGAAGCATATTATTTTTCCAAAGTCTGTGGCAAAGATCAGGTGCAGTCAGGCAGCCACAATGCTTGAGTGAGTAAGCCTTACCCACATGGCCACTTGGAAGGTTAAGTGCCAGGTTCTACTGGACAAGACAATCAATTATAAAAGATTAAAGTGGAGACATAATTAATGTGTCTGTAAAGGATTTGGACTGACATCGACACAATGTTCCTCCACTGTGGGCTTGAAAAGAAAACCTTGATAAATGGGCAGAGCGTATGTGTTGTGTAAAGTTGACCAACCTTATAATCTTTTGTGTGGATGACACGCAGCTTCTTTAGATCCTCTTTATGTGGTCTGTAACACGAGCACTTTAATTTGACAGGGAGAAGAAGAGCTCTTTGGATGATGTTTGAAAGGGTAATAAAGTGTGACAGATTCAAGCAGAATAGACGAACACAAAAGATGAACAACCTTTGAATCGAATTTGAGTTCCTTCATCAGTCACATGTTTCTGCTGCTCTGAAAGCAATCTCCTTTTTTTTTTAAATATTTTTTTTAAAGTAATGTCTGACCTGCAGATATTTATTTTTCTTTCGCTTTTGTCATTTTTCAGGATTTCATTTCATAATATTTTCACGTTTGCAGAGTGTAAACTGTCATCAAATAGAAGGACTGACCTTTATTGCACTTGTGTTTTTGGATTAATAATATTAATTCAGAAATAATCTATTATTATTATTATGCAATTATTTTCAACATTTTAATTGATTTTTAATTGAATTACTGTATGTGTGTATCCAGGAAGAATGGAGGACTAAGAAAGTTTGAGTGCAATAATTTGCTAATCTCATAATCCCATATTTAGAAGAACATGAAGGACCTATCAAATTTTAAAACAGACATTTTGCCATTTTATAGAAAATAAATAAATGGCAACAACACATCTAAAAAAAAGTTGTCACAAAGACAACAAAAGATTTGAAAAATAATTGGCAAAAACAATTGGAGTAATATTTGACAACTAATAGAGTTAGTTGGAAACAGCTCAGTAACACGACAGCTGAGGCATCTACAGTAAATATCACACCAAGTCTTTATTCATTATTTTACACTTTACAAGTAGTAATTGCACAGAATTTACAAAACATTCGTCTTCAGTTTATCCCAAGATACATGATGTTTTTTTAATTTGTACAGTTTTTCATTTGCATGAAGACGGTATTGTTGGCATATTTCTTCATGTGAGCATTTTACAGTTAAGTGATTAGTCAGACCTTTGATCATTTATAATGGAATCACATGAAAACTCTTTAAAAATGTCATGTTTGTTTATTTATTGTCAGAAATGTATACTTTACGACATGACGACACATTTTCCTCTTGTAAAATGTTTATTGTTTTGAATGTTTTGAATACCAGAATAATGTCATTGCTTAAATTCAGCCTGTTAGGTTCCGTCTCCTGTCGTATAGAACCCACATAAACAAATCAGGTTTAGTTTCTGCTGCTTACTAAAGCTTAAATAGCACACAACTCCAATTCATTTGAACTTTTTCTCTTTATAAGCAAATCTACAGAACTGCAAGACGTGTCGAAAAGTTTCCATGGAGCTTATTAACCCTTCTCAACTGCTGCTTTTCACATTTTTATTTCAGAAAAAAAGTGGGACATTATTTTGATTGGAGATAATAAAGTCAACAACTACTGGTAACATAACATAAAAACAAAATAAAAACATTCTGTGAATCCAGTTGAGTGATGAAAAAAAAGACTTAGAGAAGAAGAAAAGCTGAAACATTTGATTGACTGTTGCTGTGTGTTTGAATGCCTCTCTGCAGTTGACGCCTTTGAAAATGTGAACTTCAGTAACGGCTTTCTTGACAGCTCAGAGATACTTTTGCTCTGCGTGAACTGAGAGATTCTTCCTGGTGAACAGCGTGAGGTGTTGTGCTGCAAATCACACGAGGTTCCATCCAATCTACTACAATTCCCCTGAATCTTAACGGAACCCAATGTCCATGTCATCACCTGGACATTTGTGCGATGCTTCTTACTCTGTGAAGGAACCATTAACCTTTCCACAGTCCGGGATAATGACCAGACATTGAAACAGTGAGCAGAACTCATTTATTTCTGTTCATTATGAGATATTTTTCACTTGAAATGAAGAAACTTGGGTTCCTAAAAGTACACTAATTAGTGTTAATAAAAGAGTAAGAAGTCTGAATACAATTTTAATTAGTTTCACTGATTGTGGGTGTCCTTCACAGTCATGCCAAGGGATCATGTGGTGAAAATCTGCATTGCAGATCTTGGTGTCTAGTGTTTTTCCTTAACAATCAAGGTCAGTCTCCTGTTTACTGTGTAGAGTTGTGCACCTTGCTGCAATATGAGCAAAAAGAATGAGGAAAATTTGAATTGTTGCACATAAATATGTGTTATTAAAAATTAATGTAAGTCTTTGCGGGATTGTAAATAGAGGTGTGATCGACAGCACGTGCACGTGTTTTGGTACAATATGTAACAATTCATGTGATTAAATCTTTCAGCATTGCAGTAGAGCAGATGAGTACTTTTTGTTGCACATGTGCCAACCAAGACCTCTCTAAATAAACTGAAGTGAGAAATCCAGTTATGGTGTCACTGTTTGTTTCTTCTTAAATGTTGCACAGAGATTTATTTTTTCAAATCATTCCTGGTGAAACTTCAAGACATTGACAAGTTATCAGCTCATAGATACGTAGCTGCTCTCACTTTCTAATCACCCCCTCTGTAAATACTCCCTTGTTAGATTGTCCTGCTCTTTTCTCAGTTCTGTATTTCTTACTGGGATGGATACTTGACTCCCTTTAGTTTCTTTTGGGCTTCAGCTTTAGATCTTTGTTTGGTTTATTGTGCAACATCTCCAGCTTTATTATTGACTTCCATCATGTCACTTTTGTCAGAGTCCACATTTTGCAATGCTGGGGAGCTGATTAAATGACTTGTACACCATGTCATGAATTCACAGATTCATGAAGATAACACTCAGCTAGTTCTTTATTTTTAGCTTCTTCGTAAAGCATGTCAAGCATGACGAACAAACAACGAGAGATACATGCATTTCCGGTTACCTTCAAGAAGGTCCCTTCTAAGAAGCCTGCAGCGCCTCCTATAGAGCCCACTGCAACAATCAATCACATCACATCTCCCCTCTTAAGTAAATTCCAATTAGCAGCATGTCTTATATATCCTATGATCTTGAACAGTTGATCAACATATAAACATTTTAATTACGTCATATTGTTAACAGTATACATATTCATATTCAACAGTGAAATCACTAGCTACGTTTACATGGGCACATTTAATCTGAATCAGAACTACTACTACTACTACTACTACTTCTACTACTACTACTACTACTTCTACTACTACTACTACTACTACTACTACTACTACTACTACTACTACTACTACTACTACTACTACTACTACTACTACTCCTACTACTACTACTACTACTACTACTACTACTACTACTACTACTACTACTACTACTACTACTACTACTACTACTACTACTACTACTACTACTACTACTACTACTACTACTACTCCTACTACTACTACTACTACTCCTCCTACTACTACTACTACTACTACTACTACTCCTACTACTACTACTACTACTACTACTCCTACTACTACTACTACTACTCCTACTACTACTACTACTACTACTCCTACTACTACTACTACTACTACTAATACTACTACTACTACTACTACTACTACTACTACTGTCATTTAGCAGACGCTTTTATCCAAAGCGACTTACATTGAGAGAACATACAAGCAAGAAATCAAAGAGAAGGAAACAATATAAGGAGG
>SSNP01000170.1:470594-510428 GCA_006937955.1 Pachypanchax playfairii | reverse complement strand
TAGTAGTAGAAGTAGTAGTGGTAGTGGTAGTAGTAGTAGTAGTAGTAGTAGTAGTAGTAGTAGTAGTAGTAGTAGTAGTAGTAGTAGTAGTAGTAGTAGTAGTAGTAGTAGTAGTAGTAGTAGTAGTAGTAGTAGTAGTAGTAGTAGTGGTAGTAGTAGTAGTAGTAGTAGTAGTGGTAGTAGTAGTAGTAGTAGTAGTAGTAGTAGTAGTACTAGTAGTAGTAGTAGTAGTAGTAGTAGTACCACAGTGAATTGATCATGTGGGTTCACTGCTGGATTATCTTTGATTATTATGTGAATCAATATTAACACAAAAATCCCGTGTACAGCAACAGATGTCTTTGTTTTCAGTTTTGGCCTGTGTTCCAGTTGCACCAGAACATTTTATAGTTCTGTTACAGCTCAGTGATATAAATAAAGTGACTTATATATATTTATATATTTATATATATATGTATATGTTTCTAATTAACATATAACTGGTAAATGGTGTGTACTTGTATGGCACGTTCTTGTAAAGTCAGACGACTCCCAAAGCGCTTCACACTACTGTTTTGTCATTTTGTCATTCACCCACACACTCACACATTTGGGGGTGATAACTACATGTTGTAGTTGGGCACATACTCACAGAGGCGAGGCTGTCAGTGCACGTTGAGGTGTCTTGCTCAAGGACACAACGGTAAAAGCTTTTGTTTTTCCAGACGGAGCAGAGATTCAAACCAGGGACTCTCCCAGTTACCACATAACCTGCTCTACTTTCTAAGCTTCATGAGCCACTGGCCCCCTCGACATGAAATACAGAAGAAAGAAAGAAAAATAATCTGTATATTTAAGGAAAAATTAGTTTTATCCTCTAAGTCCAACGTTAATACTCTGTTGAGTGGGTTTTTGCTCAGGATGAGATAACAGGTTGTCATCAGTCACACAGACCCAGAGGGCTCTTGGAGACGACATTTAACCCCCAAGTGTCTCCTCATGACAAGCTCACACCTCTTACACCAGACCTGTCTGTTAGTCTGTTCATTTGTGTCCTTGAAGTGACATATAGTAAACTTGCAGAGGTTTTTAGTTTTGTCTGTTGTTATTTTTAATTGTTGTTGTTGATGAAATAAAAATCGTTGTTTGCTTCATGACCGCTGAAGATCATGATTTAAATCTCATTTTATTAGAAAACAAACACATTTATAGTTCCATCTGTTGTGCTGCTTTGCTTCTGTCAAACATACAAAGTGATCCTGGTCTAAACATAATGTTACACCCTACAGCTGACGGGAAACAACAATACATACACTATAAAGAAGTTTATTACTGTTTCAATCTTTCTGCATGAAAAGTTGTCATTTATATTACTTAAAATCAAAGTATTGAAGTGTTGCTTTCATATATAGGATTTATTATCTACTTATTAGACTAAATCTGTCCCATCGTCCCATTTTCTACACAGACTTGATGCTGCACAGGGTCACACACACATTAACATGAGAAACCTACTAATTAACCCAACATAGATGTTTTTAATGTGGGAGGAAACCAGAATTCCTAGAGAAAGCTGGGAGTTGAACCAGCGACCGCCTTGCTGCAGGGCAACAGAGTAGAGTAGTCTATCTATCTATCTATCTATCTATCTATCTATCTATCTATCTATCTATCTATCTATCTATCTATCTATCTATCTATCTATCTATCTATCTATCTATCTATCATCTATCTATCTATCTATCTATCTATCTATCTATCTATCTATCTGTCTGTCTGTCTGTCTATCTATCTATCTATCTATCATCTATCTGTCTATCTATCTATCTATCATCTATCTATCTATCTATCTATCTATCTATCTATCTATCTATCTATCTATCTATCTGTCTATCTATCTATCTATCATCTATCTATCTATCTATCTATCTATCTATCTATCTATCTATCTATCTATCTATCTATCTATCTATCTATCTATCTATCTATCTATCTATCTATCTATCTATCTATCTATCTATCTATCTATCATCTATCTATCATCTGTCTGTCTGTCTGTCTGTTTGTTTACTTATTTTCTTACTTACAGTAATTCATTCATTCATTCTTGTACTACATTATCAAAGTTGATTCTACATCAGATCTGAGGTGAACCTCCACAGATGACCTCCCAAGCATCTCATCCTTTTAGTCCTGCATGAATGTTTCTTTCTTAGAGTTACTTTGAGAACTAATGAGTGGAATGCTGCAGGCTTATTACTGAGTAAGTTGTGTGTTACTTAGCTTTTCTGGAGCATGAATCAAAACAGAAAAAGGGAGAGTTTTTTCAGTCACATGAGCACTTAGTTTTGTTCTAATATCTTGAATTACTCAACTGTGTTTATACAGACAGGTGGCTTTTAGGTACAACCCAGAAAACTATGGCCTAAATCCCTGGCTTTTTATCCTTCAGAGATGCACAGAGAGAGAGAGAAAGAGAGAGAGAGAGAGAGAGAGAGAGAGAGAGCACTCACATAAACAAAGGAATACAACTCATAGGATCAAAAAGACTGAATTTGATGCCTTTAGTATGAAGCACCACATGTAAAAAACCTCTGGGTGATTGCTTTCTCTTAAAAAGACACACTTTAATTTTTTTCTTACCCATCAGCAGCACAATGCTTGGAAATTGAAGGAATGACATGCTCTGAACATTTCGTCTGAGAGCGTTGCATCAATGTGACAGGTTCTTGGAATGCTGGGGGCTACTGTGTGTGTGTGTGTGTGTGTGTGTGTGTGTGTGTGTGTGTGTGTGTGTGTATTTCTGACCTCCTGAGGACCCGTTTCCTGACTTTTACTATCTTTCTGGGGTCCGAGGGTTCTTGTGGGGACCGAAGCCTGGTCCCCATGGGGGGGACTCCCCTTTTTAGGGTTAGGGGTTAGGTTTATAGGTATGGTGTGAATAGAGTTTTAGTTAGTCTTAGGGTTAGTTATAGATCAGTAATGGTTAAGGTTAGTAAAAGGGTTTGGGTTAGGTATAAATCTAGTTACTAAAATCAATGGAAGTCAATGGACGGTCCCCATAAGGATAACAAAACACACTTGAGTGTGTGTGTGTGTGTGTGTGTGTGTGTGTGTGTGTGTGTGTGTGTGTGTGTGTTTGTATTTCTGACCTCCTGAGGACCCGTTTCCTGACTTTTACTATCTTTCTGGGGTCCGAGGGTTCTTGTGGGGACCGAAGCCTGGTCCCCATGAGGGGGACTCCCCTTTTTAGGGTTAGGGGTTAGGTTTATAGGTATGGTGTGAATAGAGTTTTAGTTAGTCTTAGGGTTAGTTATAGATCAGTAATGGTTAAGGTTAGTAAAAGGGTTTGGGTTAGGTATAAATCTAGTTACTAAAATCAATGGAAGTCAATGGACGGTCCCCATAAGGATACCAAAACACACTTGAGTGTGTGTGTGTGTGTGTGTGTGCGTGTGTGTCCTGCTTCCATCCAGTGTGAGCTCTGCATCCTTTGTATGGAAATGTCTTATCATAATGGATCATTTAATGTTTGTTCTCAGAAATTAACAGGATGGTCTTTCAAACTAACTTCCATATTCAACCAACACATTACAGAAAGATTCACTTCATTGTTTTTTTGGGTATAAAAATCAGATCTGGATTTGTCTGAAAACTAGGATTCAGTGTTTTTATTTATAAATTAAAGAGACCCTTCCATTAAAAACTGTGTTTCTGAGGTTTCTGTTGAATATTTTAGCTCCACAGGTGTTCTTACCTTCATAGTGGGTGAAAACAGGTCAACAACTTCTCTTTCAGTTTTAATCTCTCACGCCGGGCTCACACTGCCTACGGAACGGCTTCAGTCCGGATTCGGTGCGGTTTTTCCGCAAGCTACCACTCCCATCTGCTCCAGATAGGGAGTGCGGCCAGCTCCGGTGCTGGGTGCGTAAAACGTCACCCGCGAGAACAGAAGTTCACGTGGGTTATCGTTTTGTCGGGACTTCACACGAGAACACGTCCATTATTTAGCAAATGTGTGAAAATGTGTTGTGCTGCAGGCTTTCAGGACCCTGTGTCACCGGGTGTGATGTAATGTTTACATTTCCTATTAGCGCGTGTGCTGTCTAAAAAGAAGAGTCAAGTTACAATTGTTTGTACACTCGTTTATTTTGAAAAAACACCGGATATTCAAGCCACACTTCCTGTATAGCTCGTCAGATTTCATCAAACTGACGCGGATCGACTCCGGCGTCCGGCAAAAATAGAACCTTGCGGATTCTTTCCGTAGTGCCGTACGGCCCCCGTAACCGGACCCGCACCGCGTGGAGCTACTGTGAGCCTTCAAAAGGGATTTTAATCTAACGGAATACCTGCAGGGGCCTCACTGGACCGGATCTGGATGCAGTGTGAGCCCGGGGTTAAACTACGCAGGTGGTGATAAAACCCGAGTTCTCCCGAATTCTAACGGCCTGTATCTGTTTCATCACAACTCCTTTGTTCGTTAGTATTCATCAGCTCCTGCAGTTGAAACCACGCCTAGCATGCTGCTGGCTAAAAGCTGTTAGCATAATGCCTAGCATGCTGCTGGCTAAAAGCTGTTAGCATAAGACGTAGCAAACAGGAAGAGACTACGCGTGCTGTTACCATGCACAGTGGGGCAGGAAAAAGTATACCTTGCTCTCATAGGCTAGTTATTAGCCAATCAGAGTCCCACAAATTCGAATAATGAATATTAATATTAATTAATTGCTGCTCGAGGCCTGACAAAACCAGCTAAATTTTGACGCAGATATATTGAAAGGTCTGTTAATCAGTGTTTCCTGATATTTTTTAGATATAAAATGTTTCATATTACTGGTTAATACTTAACAAATAACCACAAAGTCATGAAATTTGTATGAAATGGCCTCTTTAATTTCAGTTTCAGACATATAATCTGGCATTATGAAGATTTCATGTCAACTTAATTTGGCAACAAGAGTGTTATGAATTAAAAAATGACAGAAGGACTTTGAGAATGTCAAAATGTTGATTTTCATCAGGAAGTTGTTTTCAAGGAAAAATGAAACACGTTATAAATGGCCATAGTTGTGTTGTTAGAATTAATGTTATGAAAAGACATTGTACACTTGAAGAAGAAAACATATTGAGTCGGAATTGGCTATAAAACAATAAGGAAGTATGAATGTATCTAAAGTGATGTGTACTGTAAACACATCAACAGTGTGTGTGTTTGCCTTAACTAACAAACTTTGAGAAAAGGAAATAATGTGTATTTTATCACTTTAAATGTCTAAATACAATTATTTTGATCACTGTCAAAATTTATATCCATTTTAATTAGGTATTTATAAATAAGAATAATTTACGTCAAATTATGGACAGTTTTTTTTTTTTGGGGGGGGGGCAGGTCCTTTCAATAAGAGGATTTAATTGAGGTTAAAAGACACGACATCTGAATGGGTTCACAGTTCAAGTTGTACTCGGTGCCTCGATCGTCTCAAGAGACTGAGATGACACAATTGTTAGAGATTGTCAGATTGTTAGCGCCACATATGCTGGAGTTCCTTTGGGAGGCCAACCTGTTCTCAGCCGGATTTAAATACCCCTTTTGTCTCTCTCTTTAAAGAACTATTTCCTCAGCTGAAAGACACCGAGCTCAAGACATCTTCTGTTGCTGAAGAATAATAACTTCTTTTCGATGCAAATTCAACTCTGAGATTAAGATCTGACGGTGAAAATTAGTTGAGAAAAAATTCATAACATTAAAATGTCATTTGACAAACCTGGAGCCCTTTTAAGGAGGTTAAAGTATGTTTCGTTCTGTGACTACATAGTTCAAGATGCCAGCAGATAAATCTACAGTAAAGACAGAAAAGGGCAGAAGAATAACAAATTACTTGACATCGTAGTAGTAGTAGTAGTAGTAGTAGTAGTAGTAGTAGTATTAGGCTGTCATTAGTCTATAAAACAAAAGCCTTTCTTTTTTGTCTGTTAGATTTTTTGCAGAATATAGACAGCTTATTGCTTCAATTTATCATTCCATCATGAAGAGAAGTCGGAGGTTAATGACTCTTTCTTCCATCTGTTCTTGCAGTGCCAACAGCAGAGCCTTTAGGAGCTGTCAGTCATCCTGTCGACCTATCAGCTCAGGGAAAGTTCTACAACCTCACACCCTCAGCAAAGCTTGATTTTTATCATCAGTGTATAAAGATGTTCCTGCACTGTATCAGCTGGAAAATGTGTCTCTAAACTTTGCTTGTTGGGAAAAAATACTTTCAACTTACGCATCTAGATTTGGCTAAAGTTTCAAAAGTGTGTTTGTAAATGTTTAAAACAAAAAAAAATGTGTTTTTTACACGTCTTGCTCTAAAGTCAGAAGGTTTTTCGTTTTCTACCCTCAGCTGCTCACAGTAGCAATCACAACTATTATTACTGAAAACTTTTCTCTCAAGACACCAAAGTAACCTCGATCTCCTTTTTCACACAGCTCTCAGCTCTCCACTTCTACCTGTGCCACATATCGACTGTATAAATAATTACTAGACATTTGAGTGAAGTCAAAACAAACAACTGGCCTCCGGGTGGCTGGTTGTGTGTGATCTGCCACAGTCTTTACGTCAGTTGTCAAAACTTTTAGATTCTAGTCAGCCTTTTTCACTCCAGTTTTTATCTGACATTATGACACAATAGAATTTTGCAAAAAAAAGGTTAATTTACCAAAGTGAAGTTTCATTTAGTTTCTCGTAGGCTTTCTTGAATGATTCCATGGCTTTAAAGAGTGCTCATTTAGAAGATAAAAGACTCCCAGTGTGGCGTGGGAGCTGCTTGGGTCAGCACATCTTCGAGGTTAAACAGAAGGACATTTCGTCTTTTAAAAGTAAAGGAGCTGATTAGCTTCAAGAAATCTGTAAAGGACATTAATCCCGTAGAATGCTGCACAGCTTCTAGTCACCACAACGTTTTATACACTGCAGCATTGAGATTGAGATCTACAAAGAGGTTCTTAAAGGAGAATGTAGCTGTTTTGGTAATCAATCTTACTCCCCTTTTAGGATACAAAATATTAAATGGCACTGAAAATGTATTTTGACACAGGACTTTCAGTCATCATGTTGATTCCCTCTTGACCAATGTGTTGATCTTTGTTAAAATCATCCTGAGAGACTTTATGCTTTTGTTCAAATAAAGCCACTTACTTTTTGAGAAAAGCCGCTGTTAAAAGCCACAGCACCACATTAAGTCAATACTGAAGGAGGCTTCTCTAAGAACGGTGAAATATTAATTGGAATCAACATGCATCATGAGAACGTGCATAATTAGATTGGAGCATGACCAGTGTTTTAACTAATGCAGCGCTGCTGTCTGATATTAACTCAAACTGTACTGTAGCGAACTGTTTAACTCTAGCTTTAATGTTGTAACACTTACTATTAGAGGTGATTTTTAGAATATTTTACAACTTTTTATCAATGAATATTAGATTTATTCTATGTGGACACTTTCCTCATAAATCAGGATGTTCAGATTTCTAGTAATTAAGTCTCAGATATGCAGATTTATGCAGTCTAGCTGCACAATTTTCAGGAAGGAGCATTAATCGGATGTGATGACACACAGGAATGAGAGATGTAAACAAAGTGATGATTATGTTAGAAAGTAAAGAATTAGATCAAGGAACTCTGTGTTTGTCTCTCTCTGTCTTTCTCGACTCAGAAGAAGAGACAACGTGAAGAGAACTGATTTTTTTAGAATCACAGCTGTACATATTTAAGCTGAAATCTGTTCCACAGGTTTCAAGTTCTGCAGTTTAAACACAGTCAGTCTCAGTGTCATCGTGGATTGAAATAAACATTACAGATAAACAGCCAGATCCGAGCAAAAGAAGAAGAGAAAGAGAAAGAAAAGAAACCAAAATCCACCAAGTTACTGATACTGATGTGAGCACATGACACTGGTGGCACTGTGAGTATTTGTCTTTTTGACTATTAGTGTTTTTAAAGGCTATAATTATTTTGAATAAGTCAAATGAATTGTAGATGTTTGATGCTAACCACAAAGACTTAAAAAGATATGTTTTCTTTGTGTGAAAGATTATAATACATTTTATTAATTATTATTGTAATAAAATAATGAAAAACAATTTTGCAACATCTGCTCGGGAGTCATTAAAGTGACATTAGGGTATATTAAGAACAAAAGGACTCCATAAACAGTCATGTAGTATAATTAAACTGTCTGTAATTAAATGTTATTTCCATTTGGACAATAAAACTATTTAATTTCTATAATTAAAATATAAGGCCATAAAAATTTTAGTATGTCTTAATGAGACATTTCACTGCTTGTTGATAAAAAACATTGCTTCACTCTGTTTGTGTGGACTTTATTGTCAGAGATCTCCATCAAGGGTGGGGGGGTGGGGGGTAAAAAGGGCAAGTCCAGTGTGGAAGGGGTCCCTTGAGGCGCAGTCAGCTTTCTTGTGAAGTCAACCAGCCATCTCGTCCAGATGAAAATGATTTCCCATTCTCACCACAAGCTGTATAGACTTCCTGTCCGCAGCTGAGCAGCTTGCTAACGTTTTGCAACAGGAGGACTTTCTGGTCCAATAGATAAACATCAGCAGGCTTCGGGAAAGTTAGATCTGTTTCAGTTTCCCTTGAAATTAGAGTCTCTGTTGTGCTTCTCCAAGCTGGTGAGATATGTGATGACTAGTTAAGATCATTCAAGATGTGTACTGCCAATACCAGAAATACTTAGATTTCCTAGTTTTAAACTTTTAAAAATGTATTGATTTGTTATGATGTGACTTTGATCTTTGTCTTTACACCTACTTCTTACTAATGCTGAGAAGGAAGAGTCCCTCTCTTTTAGTACTCCACATTCAGCCATGTTTTCTGATTCAGAAACACATAAATGGTTTTAGCCCCCGCCACAGTCACAACACAATGTTGGAAAGAACAGCTCTCCAATAATGACTCTCAAGTGAAAACTGTACATCCCATTGAGTGTCCTCAAAACAGTCCTGCAGAGTTTGAGGGGTCTTCCACAGTCCACACTTCAACTATTTTTATTGATGGTTTATGCTTTCAAAGGTTTATGTAGGACCAAAGATGATGATAAAGGATCTTGACGGGAGCCTTGATGCCAGTGTAAATTTTGTTCCATCTCTTGTATGGATGTTCACATTTCTGTAGAGCCTCAGCAACACAGTTTGGAATCTGACATGACTGAAAACCCTGCTACAACAATAATGTGTTGTGTGGCTGATCTGCCTGTGGGTGTGAGTGTGTGTGTGGGTGCGATTAACCTACTTTCCAACAGGTGGATCAGCTCTGGAGCGGCAGGTGTGGCTCATTCTCCTCATCACCTGAGTCGGGATTTAAGGGGAGGATCAACACGAGACAGGCGCCAGATAGTTCTCTCTCATCACTTGGTAGAGGTTTTGACTACTGACCGTATGCACCTTTCAGAAAGACGAGCCCCATAACGCTTGGTCTTTCTTTTCTTTTCCCCTCAGGAGCTTCATCCGGATCCGACGCCTTTCCGAGGATCCGTACCTCCTGTCCTGGAGAGCAGCCGCTTCCACAGGCTCCCACGCCGGCTTGGTTTCCCCGGACCTGCTCTCCGCCTGTCTCTTCCTCCCCGGAGCTGCACCTGCTGGACAAACACGGACCCAGAGCTGATCTGTTCACCCTCCAGCACCTGCACATCTCACTCCGGACCCACAGACCTCATTCAGCCGCCAACAACTCCTCCTCTTTCCACAACCACCATCAGCGCCATCCAAGTAAGCTTTCTCCCTTGTTCTCATGCTTGCTCCAACATCACAACCCCCAGATTACTAACCTGTGTTCTCCGCATCTAGAGACTCACGGTTCCATTCCGGTGAGGCCCGGTTCCTGTACCGCCAGCAGCACAGGAGTTACGTGCCTGGCCGTGCTTTCTCTCATTTTCAATAAACATCTTAAAACTGTTTGGTTGTCTGGAGCTTGTGCTTGTAAGAGGGTTCGCACCAAACAGAGGCCATGACATAATGTTGTCTGGTTGTGTGTTTACTGTATATCTGCTTGTGATTATACAGTGGGGCAAAAAAGTATTTAGTCAGCCACCAATTGTGTAAGTTCTCCCACTTAAAAAGATCAGAGAGGCCTGTAATTTTCATCATAGGTATACCTCAACTATGAGAGACAAAATGAGGAAAAAAAATCCAGAAAATCACATTGTCTGATTTTTAAAGAATTTATTTGCAAATTATGGTGGAAAATAAGTATTTGGTCAATAACAAAAGTTAATCTCAATACTTTGTTATATAGCCTTTGTTGGCAATGACAGAGGTCAAATGTTTTCTGTAAGTCTTCACAAGGTTTTCACACACTGTTGCTGGTATTTTGGCCCATTCCTCCATGCAGATCTCCTCTAGAGCAGTGATGTTTTGGGGCTGACGCTGGGCAACACGGACTTTCAACTCCCTCCAGAGATTTTCTATGGGGTTGAGATCTGGAGACTGGCTAGGCCACTCCAGGACCTTGAAATGCTTCTTACGAAGCCACTCCTTCGTTGCCCGGGCGGTGTGTTTGGGATCATTGTCATGCTGAAAGACCCAGCCACGTCTCATTTTCAATGCCCTTGCTGATGGAAGGAGGTTTTCACTCAAAATCTTACGATACATGGCCCCATTCATTCTTTCCTTTACACGGATCAGTCGTCCTGGTCCCCTTGCAGAAAAACAGCCCCAAAGCATGATGTTTCCACCCCCATGCTTTACAGTAGGTATGGTGTTCTTTGGATCCAACTCAGCATTCTTTCCCCTCCAAACACGACAAGTTGAGTTTCTACCAAAAAGTTCTATTTTGGTTTCATCTGACCATATGATGTTCTCCCAATCCTCTTCTGGATCATCCAAATGCTCTCTAGCAAACCGCAGACGGGCCTGGACGTGTCCTGGCTTCAGCAGGGGGACACGTCTGGCACTGCAGGATTTGAGTCCCTGGCGGCGTAGTGTGTTACTGATGGTAGCCTTTGTTACTTTGGTCCCAGCTCTCTGCAGGTCATTCACTAGGTCCCTCCGTGTGGTTCTGGGATTTTTGCTCACCGTTCTTGTGATCATTTTGACCCCACGGGGTGAGATCTTGCGTGGAGCCCCAGATCGAGGGAGATTATCAGTGGTCTTGTATGTCTTCCATTTTCTAATAATTGCTCCCACAGTTGATTTCTTCACACCAAGCTGCTTACCTATTGCAGATTCAGTCTTCCCAGCCTGGTGAAGGTCTACAATTTTGTTTCTGGTGTCCTTTGACAGCTCTTTGGTCTTGGCCATAGTGGAGTTTGGAGCGTGACTGTTTGAGGTTGTGGACAGGTGTCTTTTATACTGATAACGAGTTCACACAGGTGCCATTAATACAGGTAACGAGTGGAGGACCGAGGAGCCTCATAAAGAAGTTACAGGTCTGTGAAAGCCAGAAATCTTACTTGTTTGTAGGTGACCAAATACTTATTTTCCACCATAATTTGCAAATAAATTCTTTAAAAATCAGACAATGTGATTTTCTGGATTTTTTTTCCTCATTTTGTCTCTCATAGTTGAGGCATACCTATGATGAAAATTACAGGCCTCTCCGATCTTTTTAAGTGGGAGAACTTACACAATTGGTGGCTGACTAAATACTTTTTTGCCCCACTGTATGTTTTAATGACAGATGTAAACTCCCTTAGAGCTACAATTCAGCATCCGGTATTTTATATCTAGAGAGCAGTGTGTTACCATCTGACAGCAGGACACCAGCTGTTATGTAGCAGCTGATGTAAATGCAAAGCCCCCTACCACTGCTCCTACCTGGGAGAATGTTGTGGTCGGCTGTGTAAACTGCATGGCCTGCTAACTCAGTGGTGGTGCATGACTCCTGCACATTTAGCTACATGTCTGTCATCACTATCTCAAAGTAATCCACAGTCTTAAACTGTCTCTCGTGTTTAGAACTGACCCAAGATAGAGACTCGGTATCACTCAGTATCTTTCCATGCACATCTATATGGATTAACCCCTTGTTTAGAACTCGGTGCCATTTAACATGTCACTCCAAGAAGCGAATTACTGAAAAAAAAGTGTGCTCACCACCGCTCCAGTAGGTGGCGACATTCCACCGTGTGGTATTACTTCCGACTCACATCACATAAAGTACCACCAAGTAAAACAAACGGAGTAAAAAAAGGTAGACAACAACACTGCAGCACAGTACATTTACTACATATTGTACTGTTTGATGCTATCAAGTCAAACGTACACAGAGTCTTGACGTTATCCTTATTGATTACAGCTTCTGTGTCACGTTAATTTCTGAAGAGTCGGAGCTTAGCTCCAGAGAGTCCGGCTTCTCAAAATGGCCATTTACATGCAGAGAAATTCAAATTTACAATCGCATTATCTGAGTAGCTTAGTTAGACTTCAAAGTCAAGCAAAGGTGTATATAATGTGTATATAATTCTAATTCTTTTTGCTGCATGTAAAGAGACTGACTGGTCTGCACTGTGCTAGTCCTTAGTTGGCCTTCAGCCCACCTCTCCTACACCTCCTCTGCCTCCAAAAGAATCATTGTTAAGGCAGACACCCTGGGGGAATGGTACTCACACACCCACAGGGAAAACACTGTAGGTCTGATGGGATGAAATCCCAAGTCTTGTACAGGGTATAAGCTTTATCCTTTAAACTAAGCAAATCTGTTCCATTATATTAATGTCCTTCCATCACTCGGGTGAAAAAGAATCACAAAGTGCTGCAAGGATGAAACTGCTTAGCTGCTGTGTCTGACTGAAGCACCATGATACAGATCTATTTATTATCAGTTCTTTATTTATGGAGGATATTGTACATAGTTTGACATATCAGGTAACTATAAAATGCACTTTGTGATCACACATTGTTGCTGGACATTACAGGCATCACATCTTGGCAGCAGTTCCTCCAATTACCTCTTGAAAAAAGGAAATGCATGAGGTCTATCATATGTAAAGTAGGAGTATTTTGTTCATTAGAGGTTTTAATGACCTCTAAATAAACATGCTACATTCTCCTGGACATACTTTATCATTGTTATTCATCATGTTATTCATAAAACTCTTATTTATAGTCAGTCAGTCATTTTCTGGTCCCACTTGTCCGGTTGTTTCAGTGTCACAGGGAGCTAGGGCCTATCTCCAGGGGTCATTGGGTGAGAGGCAGGGTTACAAGTCTATTGCAGGGCCACAGATAGACAGACCAATGTAGAGTTGCCAATCAGCCTATGCATGTTACCCCGGGCTCACACTGCATCCAGATCCGGTCCAGTGAGGCCCCTGCAGGTATTCCGTTAGATTAAAATCCCTTTTGAAGGCTCACAGTAGCTCCACGCGGTGCGGGTCCGGTTACGGGGGCCGTACGGCACAACGGAAAGAATTCGCAAGGTTCTATTTTTGCCGGACGCCGGAGTCGATCCGCGTCAGTTTGATGAAATCTGACGAGCTATACAGGAAGTGTGGCTTGAATATCCGGTGTTTTTTCAAAATAAACGCGTTTACAAACAATTGTAACTTGACTCTTCTTTTTAGACAGCACACGCGCTAATAGGAAATGTAAACATTACATCACACCCGGTGACACAGGGTCCTGAAAGCCTGCAGCACAACACATTTTCACACATTTGCTAAATAATGGACGTGTTCTCGTGTGAAGTCCCGACAAAACGATAACCCACGTGAACTTCTGTTCTCGCGGGTGACGTTTTACGCACCCAGCACCGGAGCTGGCCGCACTCCCTATCTGGAGCAGATGTGAGTGGTAGCTTGCAGAAAAACCGCACCGAATCCGGACCGAAGCCGTTCCGTAGGCAGTGTGAGCCCTGCGTTATTCATCTGTGTGAGAAAGCTGGAGTCCCCTGAAAAAACCCAAACATGCACAGGGAGAACATGCAAGCTCCATGCAGAAAGTTCCCAGCCTGTTTTCAAACCCAGGACCTTCTTCTTGCAAGACAACAGCACTACCCACTGTTCCACCATGCAGCCCCTCATTTAAAGTGTTAGCTCAAAATATTGCAACACTGGAGATAAAAAGATTAATTGCATTCTAACAATATCTCTATTTTCAAAAGAACTGATGAATAATCGGTGCTTATTTTCCTGCAAGTGCTCTGTTGAATTTGCATTTTAATAGTACTTCACAATATTGTTGCTTTTTTCCTCTACAGCTTTAAAGAAACACTTCCTCAGTTTGAAACTTGTTACAGCACTTTGAATGTAAAAAATAACCCTCTAGGAGGATCATGAGTTTCTGAAGTCTCAGTAACAAAAAACAAATAAAAAGATTTATGACTGTGTCACTAAAACAAAAACTAGAAGCAGAAACATAACTATTGCAAAAATAAGTGCGTCTATCACAAATGATTTAAAATAATAATAATTTATTTAAACACCACATGGGGTTTTAATAACTCACAAACCAACTAAAACTCTTGGGATTTTTAACATTCCTTGATTTTAGGTTGCACGATGATGCAATGCTTCCTCCATCCAGTTCATGCTGCTTTTTGAAAGTGAGTAACTCTTTCAGAAAATCTCTTTGTGGGAAGAATGTTTGATCAAGCCAGATGAATGTAAAATGATTTCCTACTACAGCCTCTTCTTAGAGCTGATTTAATGGGGGTTTTGTAGTAGGTCAGGAAATTGATCTCCACAAAGTTGTCAGCTGAGAGGTCTGTAGTGTCTGTCACACCTAACGCGGTCATCAGTTTCAGGTGTCGTCCACGTATTCAAACATCTGTCTCCTGGGATTTACTGACACAATGACCTTTTATTTTACTCTTGCCCTTTTTCTAGGCCAGTTTCTTTCTTTTCTGTTGGTTTCTTTTCTTTTCTTTATGATTGCCTGGTTTTCCAGGTATTTTTGTTTGTACTCTTTATGCTGTTTGTACATTTATATTGTTTTACAAGTTGAAGATTTTTTTGCTGGTTAATTGTTGATAATTTAGCTTATTTTCCTCCCATGTCTAAAAATCCCTCCTCTATAAACTGAGTGTTGTGTTTAAAAATAATACTATTGTTCTGTATACAATTACTGATAAAAAATATATATTAGTGAAAGAGAAAATATTGTTTAAACTGAAACGCAAAGCAGAAATCCATACAATTAAATCAATATTTGTGCTAAAACACATTTAAAACTTGAAATTAATTCACTTTTTATTAGACACATGATTCATTTAAATATAAAATTACTGTAATTCATATTGTATTCAGCTTTTGATAACAGCTGAAAAGTTTTCGATGTCAATACAAGTTATCCAGGTTTTATCTGAGCAGCTCTGTAGTACTTAGATTCTTGTGCTGTACAGAGCTGATTAAGTATCTGATGAGCTCAAATTTTACAGGTTTTTTTCTCTGAATCATTTTTGTTGAAGTACATCACATGTTGGAGGGATTTACTGTGCAGACAAAGGCTAATCCAGTGTAATTACTGTGAGAGCTCCCAGTCAGCTGGTGCTCCAGTTTGTGCACAAATAAATACATTCAGATAAAATGTGCATCAATATTTTTTCAGAAAAGTCTAAATGTCTAAAAACCTGCAGGTAAAACTCAGAACGTGTAGAAGACCATGATTTCTGAGGACAACAAAGATGTTCCATTTGAAGATCTGGGAGTGAAGTTTAGGGAAAAATCATTTGCTTTGACTGAACATCAGTCAGTCTATTTGTAGACCTGGAAGGAAAGATGTGCTGCTGCTCCACATTAACCTTCTGTGTTTTTAAGGTTATGTAATCAGAGGCTATACAGATGGCATACTGTCATTTGAAACTTTTTCAAGAGATGAATATAATTTTTTTCCCTCATTTCCCAGAAACAGACACATGCTTTGACCTACATTCACTTATCTGTTGCAGGAAAACTTTATAATACAGTTATTTAAAAAAGCTATTAAATTAGTTAATCTGAATGTGGGTCACATGCAGTGTAAACATCTAAAGAATATTTAAAATAAAATAAAATAAAATAAAAAAAAAAAAAATAAAATAAAAAATTTTCATTTTCTCTAGGGGGTTCTACTACTACTACTACTACTGATACATCAAGTGTATCAATTTTTTTTTTTTCTTTTATAGAGATAAACTCCCAAATCGCTATCATAAATCATAAATCAATTCCACATTAAGACTGAAAGTGTTCTTTAAAGAGGTGAGTCTTAAGTCTGCTCTTAAAAGTAGCTGCCGACTCTGAGGATCGGACCGAGTTTGGTAGGTCATTCCACCATCGGGGGACAACAGAGGAGAAGAGTTTGGAACATGATCTCATGCCACGTTGTGGTGGTCTTTCAGCGGCTGAGCGTAGCTGACGCGTGGGAATGTAGGTTTGGATGAAGGAGTGAAGGTAGGTAGGAGCTGTGTGTGTTAGAGTCTGGTAAGCCAGAAGCAGAGCTTTGTATTTGATGCGTGCTGCAACTGGAAGCCAGTGCAGGGAAATGAGCAGCGGAGTGACATGAGCCCTCTTGGGCTGGTTGAAGACCAGACGTGCTGCTGCGTTCTGAATCATCTGCAGAGGTTTAACCGAGGACGCCGGAAGACCGGCCAGCAATGAGTTGCAGTAGTCGATCCGGGACAAGACCAGGGCCTGGACCAGAAGCTGTGTGGTGTGGTCTGTGAGGAAGGCTCTGATTTTCCTGATGTTGTAAAGCGCGAATCGACATGAGCGAGCTACGGAGTTAACCTGCTCTTTGAAGGACAGCTGGTTGTCCAGTATGACACCAAGGTTTCTGGCGGAGGTTTTGGGGAACAGCGTGATGGAGTCAAGCTGCACTCTTATCTGAGGAGGTAAGGAGTTACTGGCAGGACAGACAATGAGGTCAGTTTTGGACAGATTAAGCTGAAGGTGGCGATCCCTCATCCACGCCGAGATATCTGAGAGGCAGGCAGATATCCGCACTGAGACGGAGGTATCGTCTGGAGGGAAGGAGAGGAGGAGCTGAGTGTCGTCAGCGTAGCAATGGTAGGAGAAGCCATGGGAGCGAATGATCTCGCCTAATGAGGTGGTCTATAAAGAGAAGAGGAGAGGACCAAGGACCGAGCCCTGCGGGACACCCGTCGCCAGCTCATGCAGACTGGACATCTGTCCATGCCACGAGACTCTGAAAGATCTTTCCGCAAGGTACGAGGTGAACCACGAGAGGACCGGTCCCGAGATGCCAAGCTTAGATAGCGTCGAGAGGAGAATGAGGTGGTTGATGGTGTCGAAAGCAGCAGACAGGTCAAGGAGTACGAGTACTGAGGAGAGACCAGCCGATCTGGCAACCCGTAGTGACTCTGCAACTGAGAGAAGAGCGGTTTCAGTGGAATGGTCTCGCTTAAAGCCTGATTGATAAGGATCAAGTAGGTTATTGTCATGGAGGAACTGTGAGACTTGAGTGAAAACGGCTCGCTCTAGGATCTTGGACATGAACGGTAGGAGCGAGACTGGCCGGTAGTTTCCTACCTGGGCCGGGTCGAGCGACGGTTTTTTTCAGCAGCGGAGTGACAGTGGCTTGCTTGAAAACTGAAGGAAAGATGCCAGTTTTCATGGAAGAGTTTATAATGTGGGTTATTGCAGGTTTGACAGCAGGAAGAATGCTCAGCAGGATATCTGTAGGAATCGGATCCAGAGGACACGTGGTTGGGTTAGATTCCACTACGAGTCGGGAGACTTCGTCCTCATTCAGTAAGCGGAAGGAGCAGAGCGATTGACCGGAGGAAGGATGGACCAGACTGGGATGGTCAGGCTCGGAAAACTGATTTTTAAAGGAGGCAATTTTGTCGGTGAAGTGGCTGAGCAGGTGGAGGACGGATAAGAGTATTGAATGTCTTGAACAGTTTTCCCATGTTAGGAGCATTTTGGATTTTGTTTTGATAAAAAGCTATCTTGGCAGCCTTTAAGCAGGACGTGAAGCTAGAGAGCTTTTGCTGGTATTCGGACAAGTCAGAGAGATTTTTGGATTTGCGCCATTTCCTTTCAGCTGCTCTCAGACCAGCTCTGTGATCCCTTAGAGTGTCTGTGAGCCAATACAAAGGACGTCCTGGTCCAGATAACAGACTAAGCACAAAGCAGCTGTTTTTGGAAACCTACATTTGATGCAACTAATAAAAGTGTCAAAGTATCATCACCCGAAACAGTGAAACAAGTGTGTGATTCTCTCTTCTCTTGAATCTTTAAGTCAGAAATCATGCAAAATGTTCTGTTTTAGTTAAAGGTGGTATATGGAATATTTTTTATAAAAGCAATATTTTTAATAAAAAAATTCCTCCACTGGGTGTTTAGAGGGTTGTAGAATGAAAATACAGCATTTCCTTTAAAAATTATATTTGAAGTAAAATATAATAAAATATTAATTTTGGTGTGCACGACGTTGACATTTTGTTTACATCTACCAGCCAATAGCTGGCAGAGCAGCGGGCACCATTTTGGGTTGTCTAATACTGTAAATACTGCAGCACAGTGAGGCTGGTACTGTGGAGTCTGCAGGTCAAGCAGCTGGAAGCACCGGGGACATGTGGTGATTATATACATTATTTACTCGCTATAGAGGGTTTCCCAAGTGACGAGCAAGTTCTGTGTGGAAACGTTTTTATTAGCAGCTATTAGCTGCTAGCTAACACGTAGCTACAGCATGTTACTGAAGTGGAGGAGCTTCGGGCCACTGGTTTGACTGGAAGACACACCACGGAGGATTTTATTGCTTTTTTTTTATTTTATTGGATAAGTGGGACTTGCAGGATGATGTGTGGGGAGGACAGAGGATCTTAAGAGGGACTGCAGGAAGTTTTGGAGCCGCGGTGCAACTATGAACTCTTTGCCATGGACTGAATCGATAATTGAGCTTCAAACAGGTAGGAGCTGATTTTATCAGAGTCAGTGTGTGATCAGCTGGAGAGCATGATTAGTGAACTGAACTGGTGATATTTTATCATCCTGCTCGGATCGGGGATCAGAGTGGGTTTGGTGAGGAATATTGGTCGACCTCAGCATCAGAGCGCGAGCGGGGGGGTTAACGAGCCTGACACCCAGATGGCTGACGGCTTTGTGCCGTGTTATTCTGTTCATGTTCCATATACCACCTTTAAAGGGTTAGTTCAGATATTGTAAAGTCATGTTCTATGAAGTTATCATCAGTGACAGTTTCCTGGCCTGTGGTAGAAAAATGTTATTGGTTTGTTTGGAGAGAAGTTAATAAAGCCTCAGAACCACTGAAGACTGATGGCTACTCAGGTGTCTGTCAGGTTCTGGGGTTTTTGGTTTGTTTATTTATTAGTGAGTTTATGTGAAGTTGTGTTTTCACCTTGTTCCTCATGTTTCTATGTGTATCTAGTATTTTGATTATCCCCAGCCTCTAGGTTCAGCTTTTATTTTCTCATGAACTAGTTTCCTGTTTTGCTTTTATTTTGGTTATGTCTGTACTTCCTGTTCTCCTCATGTGTCATTCAGTATCTTGTCGGTTCAGCTTGTCTCTTGAGTCTAGGTGTTTCTCCGTTCAGGTGTTTCTTGTTTCTGTAATTAGTTGTTGGTTATTTAAGCAGCCAGTTTTTGTCACTCTGTTGTCGGGTTGTTCTTAGTTGTTGTCTTAGTCCTAGTCTGTCCCAGTCCCAGTCCCAATCCCAATCCCAGTCTCAGTCTCAGTCTCAGTCTCAGTCCCAGTCTCAGTCCCAGTCCCAGTCCCAGTCTCAGTCTCAGTCCCAGTCCCAGTCTCAGTCTCAGTCTCAGTCTCAGTCTCAGTCCCAGTCCCAGTCTCAGTCTCAGTCCCAGTCTCAGTCCCAGTCCCAGTCTCAGTCTCAGTCTCAGTCTCAGTCTCAGTCCCAGTCCCAGTCTCAGTCTCAGTCTCAGTCCCAGTCCCAGTCTCAGTCTCAGTCTCAGTCCCAGTCCCAGTCCCAGTCCCAGTCCCAGTCCCAGTCCCAGTCTCAGTCTCAGTCTCAGTCCCAGTCCCAGTCTCAGTCTCAGTCCCAGTCCCAGTCCCAGTCTCAGTCCCTTGTCTCAGCTCTCGTCGTAGCAGTCGTCTTAGTTTTTTCCCCCCCCCCCCCCTTTTGAGGACTTTTTTGGACTCCTCTCATCACCCCGTGTTCATGTAAGTGTTGTTTTACTGCCCCGTCAGCATTTTGTGTTTTTTCCTTATTAAACTTTTATTTACCTTTAAGACTTTTTGTTGCCATTCCCACCTGCACTTGGGTCCTACCTTAAAACCCTGACAAATCATAACAGTGTCCAAAATTTGCTCCTGTTTAGTTGATTTTTAACAATTTAAAGACCAAACAAACTGAAAATGTTTATATCCATAAAAATTAACTCTAAAATTAAAACTTTATTCGGCTACATCTTCGCCTTAAAACAATTATAGATTTGTTGTTTTCCATCAACAACAAAACAAAAAAGTTCTGTCTCATGGTTAGTTTGTATTAACTAAAAGAAGAAGTAATCTGTTACATGACATTCACTAAACCATCTGACCACAGATCAAGTTCAGCTGAAATGAGGATTACGGTACAGCAGAGCAATCATTAGACCCCAGTCTGAAACCTGGAGATATTCTTTAATAAAGCCAAGTGACACACACATTAGAGGTAAATGGACAATATCCTGAGGTTTTCCTGATAGAATCAGCATTAAATTATGAGATGCATTGAATGACATTTTATAGCTCATTCTTCAATCTTATGAGTGTAACCTTATCATAAATTCCAACATAATTAAAAAAATAATGAGGGAAAACAACTATTCTCCTTGAAGATTAACATGAAGGATAATATGCAATCACACATTTGTGGCTACTAGCTTGATATGCTATACTTTAATGTGATAATTTCTATCTCTCTCTCTCTCTCTCTCTCTCTCTCTCTATATATATATATATATATATATATATATATATATATATCAAGGTACTTATTTTTTATTCCGTGTTTTTTTTTACCTTTTTTAATAAATGTTCTATAATGCTGTTTTCATTATTCCTACACATTTTTTGCTGCAGTATTATTAAACCTTTTGTTGTTATGGTGAGAGAAACTGACAACTTTTGTTATTAAATACAGTCTCAATACATTTTGTAGTATTATTCAAGCACAAAGGAATCCAGTAAGCCCTAAAAAATAGCATATGCTCAGGGTTTCTGAAGAATCTATGGATTTAGTTTTCACATAAAGATTTAAGCTCTGTTGCAATTGAATTGTAGAAGAGACACTCTGGCTGTTTGTCCCATGACAGATAGTTTTTGAAAGAAACCAAATTTACAGTTAAAGTAAATGAGTAGAATAAAAAACAATTAGGCATTATGTAAAATCCCATAGGAAGAAAAGGCATTAGAAGTGGCAGTGGTCATGGCCCAGATATTTCAGGATTTAGGGACCACAAACTGTGATGTTCTATTTCAGCACCCATCTAAGCTATGTTTCTATAATCCTCTTTTTTTTACTTGCACAGTCAGCACGCTCAGTCTGCATGAAAAAGGTTTTTCCCTGCAGCTACAATCCACCTGCTTTAAAAGAACAACACAATGACACACTTCTAGTAAAATCTCTTTTTAAGCTTCATACACTCGCGGTGTCTCTGACCCGGTGCTTTCAACTCCAAGTCTACTTAGTTTAAGTGGATCTGAGAGAATTTAAAGAATGTGGGAAAATAACACAAACCAACCAGAGTGAGTCATTTTTCAGTGTCAAAGTCTATTGTAGTTTAAAGGAACAATTTCAAGCTGTACAACCAATATTTATCAAGATATTTTACACACTGTGGAAAAATAGTGTAATAAGAATTATACTACTGAGTGGCTTGTTTTATTATTATCTTTAATGATCCTTGATGGCAAGTTGGAGGTTGTGTATGTAGCATAGTTATGAGGGACAATCAGAACCATGAATATTAATAAAAACATTTAAAAAACTACATTTTGTTCAATATTACAGTTTTTTTCAATCACTTTGCCACAATTTTCACATCTCTGGACACAAAACTCACAACCAATGATCAATATACACATTTTTTTCAAAACGAACCCTTTTTTTAATTGTTTGGATACAACACACATAAAAGTTAGATCATGTGTTCATTCAACAACAATCACCTGTTCGATTTGATACAACTTTACATCAAAGTACCACCGTAATTAAATGTCTATTCATTTGTTTTCAATCATCTAATTATCAATTGATACAACTGCTCAAAATGATAAATAACTGTTGCAACATTCTCAGTGCTGTATGGATACAGATAAACAATCAAACTATATGTTTCTGTAATTTACTGTCTAATTCTACCAACTCGTTCCTGATGACTGGGTGCACTTTGTAGAATGAATATATAAAGAGTTGATATGAATCTAATTGTAAGAGCACGATGACATGAAGCCAGCAGGTGATCCAGGTTACAGTGGAGGTCCAGCAGCAGTGAGGGGACGAGGACGAGGACGAGGACGAGGACGTGTTGGTCTTTTATTTCTTACATTGTAAACAAGCTGATGAACATCATTAGATGTTTTACAGTGTCGTCTTTTCTATTTACAGTGACTGTAATAATTCTTTCTTTGATTCATATAAACATGTGTTGTCATTGAACTGTGGTGTTTTGTTGTATATTATCTTTACTGCAGTACTTTTAACTGTACATGTAGTAACAAGGCTGTAAACTTGTATTTCTGTTTCAAGTTTTTGTTTCTACATTTTTGTTTTGGCATCTACAGGCAGCAAAGTCAGAATTTCATTGTGCAGGAAACATTTTTCTTCTGTCTCTGTTCATTTGACAATAAAGACTTTGAGTCTTTGAATAATGAAATCTGTATCATATATTTTGTTGTACAATATTTAATGATTGTATGAACAATGACTGAATGAAACTGTGGGTTGCTTTTGTGCAGGTGATCTAGAGTTTTGTTTCAACTGTATTTCACAGTAAATTTCTTTTTTGGAACTAATATTTATGCAAATGCAAGATGACTTTAAAGATGTGAATGTACAATGCAATGTTTAGAACACTGAATAGCCTTCTGTTACAAGTGAAGACTGTTTTGAGTGGTGTTCTGGTGATTTATGTTGTCCTGAAGAAAAATGCCTCCATAGTACGAATTAACAACTTATTTCATAACAAGATGTTATTAGAAGTTTATACAGTATTCTTGTTTATAGCGAGTGTGTCCTGTTAATTATTTAAGCTCTCTGGGTCCTTCTCCTCTGGGTGTGTCCAAACATTTGCCTGTTGCTCTGACAATGTAAAGAAAGTAAACATAAAATCATATTTAGTGTTTCTGTCCTGGAGAATTTATTTGATAGATAAAATGTATTTATGGAAAAATATAGAAACAAAAATAAACAATAAATCTGTTTTTTGGAGTCAAGACTGGAACGGCGCATGTGTGTAGCACATTTCAACATGTAACATATTTCTGCAGAACACCGGTTCAAGCAACGGCCGTCTGAGACACGACTGCTGAGAAGTTATTTAGTACTGTTTTAAAACTTTAGACACTTTAGGTGGAAAGGTGTCTGAACAAAAGAAGGATCTTCCCAGACCAGGAATCAACTAACCTGGCTCTGATCATTGTGTAGCCCTGTGTGAGTCAACACACATGGATATGGGCTCCAGGCTCTGTCTGAAAGTGTCTGAAAAAGGGAAGGTCATTTGGTATAATATTTTAAGCTGATTGGAGGACAAGCCAAGTGTTTGCCTAACATGATTTGTCTTTAGTTAATCACAGTAAATCAAGCTCTTGCCAATCCAGTTGGGAGAAAAGCACACACATCACAAACATCAAGAAAAGCAGAAAACATTGTTACCATCAAGAAATGCACAAAGTTCTTACCTTTGCTCATTTTTCAATGAAGAAATCGTCTCTAGTTGTAAAACTAAAACAAAAACAGTACTAAAACAGATTCAATAGTTGCTTTTATGTGTACATCCACCGGCGCAGCCGAATTTATTTTGCTTTGCCTGCCTGGACACTTGCTGTCAATTATACCTGAACACTCACCCCAAAGCACAATACAAACACATGATCGGTCCGAACATTTATTGACCGAGTCAGACGGTTTAGTTGGAGCAGTTCAAGATGGATTTTTGTGGGTATGGAAAACTCCAAATCTAGCGAGACTCCATCTTGCAGTGTAAGGTCAGAAATTAACCCCAGTCACAGATTAAGATACACAGATTGGACACTAATGGTGCGTTCACACCGCCCAGCGAGTCCAGGCAGCTATATGTAAAGTCTATGTTACTAAGCAACAGGTGTGCTTCAAGCTGCGCCGAGGTGCCACGCAGCTCGACACTCGCGTCGGCGCAGCGCGTCCACGTAGCTGCTGCTCGGACGGTCCGTCAAGGCGTCGAGGCAGCTGCTGCTTGAAGTTGGGAAAATTGAACTTTGGGGCAGCAGACGCGCAGCAGCAACCAATCAGCAACTCTTTTCACTGATCACGTCATCAAAGCCTAGATCTGATAGACGTTCCAATTCATTTGAAAATGGAGGAGAAACTGATTATCACTGTTTGTAACCACCACAAACTGTATGACCCATCTTCATCTTTTTATAAGGACAGGAAGATATCGGAGGATATTGGAGTTCCAGGTAAACAGTTTCATATTTTATGAAACTCAGATCGTCTCAATGGGGTGTATCCACACCGACGACCACGTTGTATAGCTTTATTTATTAAATAAATCCAAGCCACTCTCTCCACATGATCTGTCATGTTATAAATTACTATAGCAACAGAGAAATCCCCCGCCCACCTGTGATGTACTGACAAGACACGCAGACTGTGCAAAGTGTGAAAGCAGCTGTGTTTTTATTTAAGCAGCAAGTTTCGTCCGTTTGAGCGTTTTGCTGCCTGGACGAGCTGCGCGGTGTGAACGCACCATTATGGTGACAGGAGTAACTGGGTCATGAAATGCATTGTGGCTTATTTTGTGTCTCATGAGATCATCCATCAATAGTTGCTAAATATGTTCTTTACAATGCAGAACTCGACCTATGGGCAAACGTGGTTTGCAATCGGAGGGCCCCTTCCATGCCCCAGACTGGACATGTGTCTGGTGCTTAGTGGGATGGTACCTCCGCACTGCAGGCTTGCCTCTGGGGCCTTGCGCAAGCATCTGCCCCAGGCTCCAAACCACGGCCAGTCTGTCCCGACCAACCAGTGGAGCACTGTCCTTCTGCAACACAGCCTGGTGGGAGAAGCGGTAAAAACATTTTTAAGGGAAGGGATTCTTTAAGGCATGTGGGATTATGTAATTAAAAACGATTTATTGTATCTTAACAAATGTGGGCGTGCAGAGGCGGAGCGTGGGTCTCAGTACAAAGGGGGCGGAGCATTCTAGGTGGGCCCTTAAGGGAGTAATTTTACCATTTAATCAACACCTCATCCTATCAAACAACACTAATGCTCACTTTTATTGAGCTAAGCAAAACTACATGCCTCAAAAAGCAAAGTAAAGCCAGAAACCAGTCCACAAACTTATTCTGAAGAACAAAAACACACACAAATGCAGCCTGACAGGTGTCAATCTCCGAACGTCGGCTGTCCGTGGTGCTGAAAGCTTAGACAAATAGTCACCGGCTAAATCTGTACCTTTCATAACGGCTTAAATATAAAATGAACACATTTGGTTTAACATTACACAATCTATTTAAATAGATATAGACACAGCGGTTTATCATAACATTTTCTATAATGGAAAATAGACTCGGCGGTCTGTTATAGTTCACAGCAACACAAAGCACATTCAAAGAGGCAGTTGGTCAAGACCACCACATTCTGATAAAAAGAATATGTTTTTAAGGTTTCACTGACTCACCAGTGGCTCTCTGCGCTGGCTGCCGCAGTTTAGTTAACTCCTCCATAATCCTCTCCACAAAAAAAATCATCCAGGTAACGTGGAAAACAAGGTAACGTTCAGAACTATGTACAAGCTGTGGTCCTCTTTTAAAGTTTTGTCCTCCTGTCCTTCATGGTGGCAAACTTACCGACCACTTTCTCCTTATCAATGTTTATGTCCCGCTCAACACTCAGCAAGGTCAGGTTAGACAGTCTGGCCTCATCCATGCATGTACGCAAACTGTTTTTTATGAGCTTCATGCGGCTGAAACTTCGTTCAGCACTGGCGCTACTGATGGGGATCGTTTTGTAAATTTTATGGCGAATGGTCAGAGGGGGGTTTGCTCTATCCATGTCATTGGCAATGAGAAAAGGCAGAACTGCATCGGTTGTCAGCTTTAATTCCAATTCAGAATATAATGTGCGAAATGAGTGGAATTCCTGCACAATTTCCTCTGGCTCGGAGGCGTCTTCTGCTTAGAAGCGTGCAAGCTGCAGCATTTTCATTTCAGCATCGGGTTGCTCAAAGTGCTTCGGGTTAAGTGCTGTGAACAGTTTGGCCATTTCTTTAAAGTCTGAAAATCTATTTTCAAACTGTCCCACAAAGATGTCAAGAATGTAGAAATACACCTCCGTTTTGAAGCGAAGTCTACCGTCTTGGATGGCGCAATCTTCTGTTTTTTCATCAAATTGTCTCTTTCTCTTGCGCACTCTCTCCTCACACAGCCAATCAGAGCTGGTTCACAGCTCCGATGCATTCATGGACAGTTGTAATGTAAGGATTAACCTATTGGAGCCCATATAGACGTACACCGTCACGCACACACTGCCTATTTTATTCTAATAAATTTACGATTAAACATGAACACATCATGCAAAACGGGGCCCTATGACCTTGTGGGCCCTGGGGCGACCGCTCCCTTGCCCCCACTCTGGCTCCGCTACAGTGGGCGTGGCTTCACTTCAAACTTTGCCTTTAGACAAAAAAAAAAACTCCCTTACAATTTCACAGATTGGTACCAAAATGCATATGGAGGATCATAGTGACTTCCTACACAAAACTATATGCTCATATTTTGTGATAATTCTAGCCCCGCCCACATACAACCACAAGTATCTATTTTTGCACTTTGTGGTTATACTCTGGCCTTCTTTAAAATATCTACTTCAACCTGTTTCAAATTACAGCCATTTAGATGTTCTAAAACTGTAGAAAAATGTAACTCTCTAAGTTTTAAGGTTTGGCCACAGTGGAACATCAAACCTTGATGTTTTGCCGTCCACATTCCTGATGAAATCCTGATTAAACTTCAGATGATGAGTCCTTGTCTGAACTCAAACATACTTGAGTAAAGAAAACATGTGGGTGTGGCTAACTGCATCAACAGCGCCTCCTTTCTTCCCATTTCAACACTTGAAACCTGTCTCGGCCCACTGCAGCAGCGTTTTGCTGGTATTTCAGGGGTGAGTGAGCGGAACGGTAGGCAACCTGGTGAGGCGGTGGCCGTAAGGCCGGAGCGGCGCCAAGGTGCGAGGGCCACTCATCGCCGCTTGCGCCTTTAATTTTATTTTAAGTTTATATTTGCAGACCCTGGATGTCTATGCTCTTCTTTCATTTCTGTTCATTAGATTTGGTGAAAGCTATAAAGTACCTGTGTTTAAGCTGCATGAAACTTTAAAGCAGTATTAAATAACTTTTCTGCGTTTGTAAACAACCCTATCTCAGACGGCCATTATGCTTTATGCATTATGACGACCATGCAGCCTCTACTTAGATATTAAACTGGAAATTTGATGTGACACCAATGTCTTGAGCACAGACCTCACAAACCATCAGAGCCAAAAAGTTGTATAATAGTGCCTGCAGCAGTTCTCTCCAGCATTGGTGGTAAGAACAGCTGTCCTACAAGCAGTTGACCAGGGTTCAATTTCCACTTAGTACTTTCAGTTAAGTTTTACCCAAATGTTAAACTGTAAAACTTCTACGGACTTATGTTAAAAATGCTTTAGAAGTAACCACCCTAAAAAAATGAGGAAAAACCAATATTTAAAGATACAATGATTTTTGTAAAATCATTGTTCTTTAGATCATTAGAGTTATTTTTAATGTTTTTATGAAATTACATCCATTTTTATTACACTTTATTTAAAATTTGCATTTTATTTCTGAATTTTTAAAACACCATCATCAGCTGTCCTTGTGTGATTTGCGATGCAAAACAGAGTATACAGTACTTCTGTCAATAGAGGCTTGAGCCAGCTGTGCCTTAAATTTGCATGAGTCTTATGAGGTGACAGACATCAGTTTTATAGTCTCTATTTTTATTTCCTAGCCATGATACGACGTCGTATGGACTCTCCAACTGCCTCACATGGTCGGTTGGACTCACGCTCTATTTTCTAACTTTCCGACAGCCGCGTCGTATGACGAACGTCCGGGATCGGTCAGCCAAACAACCCAACATCATTTCTGGCATGATGTAACTTCCCTTTAAAATTGTAAACAGCCCGAGTGTTGACAGTCTTGAAGACATGGAGCAGATGGAGGAACGTCTCGTAGAAGAAGTGAGGAAGTACGATCATTCGTACAACTTCTCTCTGAAAGAGTACAGGGATGCACAACTCAGCTTCCACTCCCCGAAGGGGATCGCTGGAACCTTGGAGTTGGAGGTTGGGGAGTGTACGAAGCGATGGAAAAGTATGGAACGCGCTTCCTGCTGTCCTGGCGGAGAATTTCTTTGCAACAGGGTCGGGGTAGTATGACCAGAAACTGTAAATACATCGCTGTGTGGGAGCACATTTGCCTTTGCGTTAGCATGAATCCAGCTTAAGACACAATATTCTTCTGATTCAGAAACTAAACCATCACCTGCAGTTCCCCTCCTCACCAAGTCAATCAATGAAAAATACACTGTGAAACATTATCGAAGAAAAAAGCAATAAAGAATATTTGTGTCACAAATAGTTATATGAATGACCAAAATGCAACTTGAGGGGAAGGACGTGGATTCAAACAAACTTTAAAGAGACCATCACGAAGAACGATGGGACAATGACATTAAAGGTAAGTAGAGGATCTGAAAAGGAAAAAAAAATGGCAAGGGATAAATATTCTGAGAGAACATCACTAAATGAAAGACAGCTGTGGAGAAATTATAGAGACAAGGCAAAAAAAAAATTAAAAAAAAATTGATACACTTGATGTATCAGCGTCGGAATTAAACTGGACTCCAAACAGTCCGCCTCCTTATATTTTTTTCCTTCTCTTTGAATTCTTGCTTGTATGTTCTCTCAATGTAAGTCACTTTGGATAAAAGCGTCTGCTAAATGACAGTAGTAGTAGTAGTAGTAGTAGTAAGGCGGCAAAACAAAGCGCACGGTTCTAAAAATGAAAAAAACCCAAGATCACTCCAACTAAAAACATTTATTCATAGAACATGCATTCAAAGGCTGTGGCGCTTTGTCTTCCAGATCGGAATTTATTCTTTTTTTCATTGCAAATCATAAATATTTAATAAATATCACTGCAGTCCGAGAAGTTAAACAGTGTCATCTCAGAGATGAGATTCAAATTATAAAAATAAAAGGACATCTTCAGCGTAATGTAAGTCGCTTTGGATAAAAGCGTCTGCTAAATGACAGTAGTAGTATTACTTTTACTGATTATTTTACTGATTATTCTTCTTTTGTTGCTAATTTCACCCATTCATAATGAGCTCATGCTCAAATATGATATAATGGTGATAGTTACAGGTACCATTTTCTAAGTTGTTGCAAAAAACACTATAAAATATATTTAGTTGTAAGATCCAGATGTTTCCTCAATGACTGATGAACTTAGAAAACCCCTGAAGTCACAACTAATCAGTCTGACTGATACAGCAACATGTGTACAGCAGCGCAGTAACACAGATGCTTGATTGAGAAAATTCCACATAAAATATTTAATGTAGAATTATTTTGCTTCAGAAGGACTATTTTTTAGTCAGGAACCTTTATATGCTTCAAAAACAGCACTGATTTAATTTACTATCAGAGAACTTCTTCCTGTTTCTGAAGTCTCTGCTCATTATGAGCGATGTCACTTTAACAGTTAATATTACTGTAAATAATGACATGAAGTTAAAGTGTTTTTATCCTGTCCATTAGTAACATGTGCGTTCATTGGTTTCGTTAGGTTGAGTTAAGGACATAAAAGGTCAACTGCCTGTTCAGTTTCAGAAATGAACTTAGCAGTGGCAGGTGGCCAATAGAGGGCGCTAGGGCGCCGCCCTCCCTATCAAAAGCATGATGTGGCAACAAATAAGATTTTTTTTTTTTTATTACATGTATTTAGAGTTAAAAAACAATCATATGTATATTTATATACTGAGAATATTGTATAAACGATTTCTTAAAGACAGAAATTACTTTATAAAATATATTTTCCTCCTGCTTCTTCACTTCTCATATGTCTAGTTCAGCTCTGGGGCGCCCTCAGGAGGCGGGCTTTTAGATTGAATTAGCCAATAACAGATCTGCATTGCCAAACGGAAGAACTTCATTTAGCCAATAAACGCAGAGAAAATAACTTCACGAAGGGCGATTTTTGAAGCGCCCCAAACCACGTTAAATACCACGAGATTATCTGCTATCAAACAGCCGGTAAAAGAAAGGAAAGCAGTCGAGGGGTGTTTCTCAATGTCAAGGAACCTTGCCTACTAAGGCATTACCTTATTGGCGAGCCATCTTGCTTACCGAGGTACTGCCTTGTTAGAGGAGGCGTCTTGCTTACCGAGGTACTGCCTTGTTAGAGGAGGCGTCTTGCTTACCGAGGTACTGCCTTGTTAGAGGAGGCGTCTTGCTTACCGAGGTACTGCCTTGTTAAAGGAGGCGTCTTGCTTATGGGGACACTGGAACAGACTTCATTCACGTGACCAAAGCTGCCTGCTCACGTGCACTGTTTACGTCCTGCCCATAGTAGTAGCATAGAAATGTAGCAGCAATCCGAACTAGAAATGTTAATAAAAATAAAATAAAATAAATGTGCAAGTGACTTAATACCTTCAAGCCACCGAAGCTGCAACTACAAAGCAACAAACCAACCATATAACTGCTTTGGATTAAGAAACAACTAACATTTTAAATATAAGCCAGATAGCAACAATAATTTAAACAGAAAATTTGGGCTTTTGAAGTAGCTGCTGTCGGCTCATCAACTGCCATTTTTTGAAAATACCACGATGTATTCTGGGAAATTTGTGACTGAGGGAAGGCATCAAGGCACGTCCCATGTATCCTTGGTATGTTAGCTAAACAGCAGGCAAACCGAGTACAGATGCCTCATTAGCACATGAACATTAGAACGCGCCTTGGCGGGTCCTGATGACGTATCTCCTAGGCAACCAGGGCGGGACCAAGGCATCAAGGCAAGGTTCCTTGGCTTTGAGAAACACCAGAGGCTTCACTCGGAGCTAGCTGGATGTAGCTATGCTAACTGGGTTTGTTTAAAACAAGCAGCTCTGATCCTGGATGGTTACAGGAGTGAGGAGGGAAAATATAAAGAAGAGAACACCAGGAGACACGTGGATAACAGAAGTAAGAACAATGTTTTCTTTTTGTTTTCTGGTAGAATAAAACTGAACAGAAGGGAAACTTGTTAAACCCAGTGATAGAGAAGTCTGTAAAGAAAAACAAGTTGTTAGGAAGTTTAATATTATAACTAGTAGATGTCTGTAAGTTTATTATAATATAAAACCAGTTTTCCAGGTGTGTGACATCATCCTGCTGCACATTGAGGAGTGTTTTATCTTCACTCAGCATCTCGTCAGTGTGACTTGCTGCATGGAGAACTGTCTCTACAGCACAGTGGGACGTTTCCTGAGACACACTGGACACACTGTGGAGGTTTATCTAGTACTGGACAATTAAAATGATCAAACATATTTAATATTTATATTAAATTAAATTTTACTTAAAATACAACATTTAATGTTAATACACAAAATGAACCTGTTCTGGTGATTATTTTATTTTATTTTACAATTTAATAAAGTCTTTATTAAATATTTAAGCTGAAAATTTATTTTTATACAGGGTTTACATTAACTCATCTTTACAAATGTTTTATTGACCGTCATTTAATTGGATTTATGCAGCCCCACCCAAAATATATTTCCCCACTGGAACTTATGCAAGCACATTATCACTGTGGTCTAAACGCTCAAAGAGATGTTCCTCTCTAAAACACACCAATATGAACATAAACTTTCTACCAGTTTACCCTAAAGTTAAAATTCAGACCTTTTAAACAAGTTCCAACCCTTTTACAACATCTTGAAGTTCTGAGACAAGGATGTGTGATTAAGATGTTTCAGAAAGGCGAATCAGATGGCAGCTAAAAGTGGAAACTCTTTTCAAACGAGATAAGATCAAAACAGTGTGAAGTTAGAGATTTAGGCCAATGAGGACTTTAGTTCTGTAAACATGCTGTGATCACAAAAAAAGTTTCTCATGGCGCTGTCATAATCTTGTTTTTATGCCCAAATATGACATCCAGAGGCATCTCAACAAGATAAATTATTTCACTAAAATTTGTGTAAATCTGTCAACATATTTTTTTAATCTGTTAAATAAGTGTGATGTGATGAACATAAATTACCAGCGGAGCAGCCACGTGTTACATGGATCTTAATGAAAGAACATTTAGCTGCTGTGAACTTTAGATAGTCATGTTTTATTTCTGGGTTTGTTTTGATTCCAGTGATTAGTTAGTTTATGTGCTGTCAGGATTTATTAATGATAATAATCATCACTGTAAATGCTTGAAGGGTTCTTTTTATACTTACTTATAAGAGATGTCAAACCAAGAGTCTCTCATTTCGATCTCTAAAGGTCAACGTTCAGACTAGATGTTTGTCATGACTGACACTCCTTGTATTACAGATAGAATCAGGTGCACAGCAGCATTAATATTCCAGGAAGGATTGAAATGAGGCACTCAAAATCTACATATTTACACACCAGAAATCATTTGCAATTACTAGTAGTTTCTGATGGTGCCATGCTCCCAGAAAATCACTCATTTTCAGAACTTCTATCATTGTGTCAGTAATTTCTCTATTTAAAGGAATTTCTCAGAAACACCAATATTTAAATTACACAACATACTCATTACTATCATTTTTCGGAGAAAATATTTTTGACACATGCGACAGATCAATAAAACCAACTATAAATATTCTGGCCATATATTCAGTGCCGCACTGTTAAACAATGACTTATGGGCATTTTGAACTGCTTCTTCTCAAACTGCTTGTTGTGGCTCATTGTACTGTGATGCTAACAGTAGCTTCTAAATCCAAACAGTAGTGGAGTTTCAGATGAAGCTGTGTTTTTGTTCTTCATCCATTATAAAATGTTGAAAGCTAACAAAGGTGTCTTTGCTAAAGGACAAAAAGGTGATGTTTTGTTGCTTTGTGTAAATTTATTGTCAAATTTAGATGATACATCCACATCATCACAATCTGAGCTGAAGTTCCTGCCTCACCCTTTTTCTACATCAACGATCTAACGCCTCCTTTCCACCGAGCACGAAGCAACACAAATCAGACGCGTCTCAGAAGTATAGTGTCACAAACTTTCTAGTTCTATTTTTTTTTTACGCACTACGCTTCCTAAATGCGTCTATCTCAGCAGCTCAGTTTGGACCAGACAGGAAATCAGGCATTCCCGAAAAGTAAAATACCCAGAAGTTTCAAAATAAAGGACACATGCAGATTTTTATTTGCTTGACTATGAAAAATATACATTACATGACGTGACGGGTTTGAAGTCCGTAGGTGTTGTTAGAACGCTATATACCTTCTGGATACATGTTGTCGTCTTTCTCTCTGCTTCTGTACTGTTGAAATCACGCGTGATTTTAAAATTCACCTGTGATTTCATCATCTCCGGGAACCAGTTGGATGGTATGCTTTCATGAGCTTTCTAAACGCTCCCGGTGGGAAAGGACATGCGGCGGATTTTGCAAGCGAAATGTGCTGCACTACTTACTGTACGCATCAGGTGGAAGGGAGGGGTTAGGAAACTTTGGATTAAAGTCACTTTGAAGCCACAATAACACAGAAGGCATATTGACATGCCTGAAACCTACATCCATTCTCAAACACCACATGTATCCACTGAACATGTGAGAACTTTGTTGTGCTTATTAAGAGAATAAAACAGAATGTGATAAAATATCTGCAGACAAAATATTTTCCATTCTGTTTCCAGAGACCATGAATCCATCCATTGTTACACTTTGTGAAGAAGACACCAGCATTTTAAAACATGTTTCAGTTATCTTATCAATCCTTAGAATTGAGCAGCTCTAAAGATGTGAAATTCACACAAATTTAAACTGCATGAAAAAACTTTTAAACTGCCCACTCATAAGTTAGAGCGGAAGAAGTACAAAATCAAAGTCTTTAAAAAAAAAAAAAACAAGAACAGACCTTGAGTCAACTTATGTCTAATAAGTCTGCACTACACACATTCCCTTCAACGGATACGCTTTGCTTTTTAACCCTCTGGAGACCAAGGGTGTTTTGGAGAAATAAACTTTTGACTTTTTTTTGTTTAAATGCTACTAAAACACCACCTTTCAATGCCCCATAATGTCCTATACCTTGTTTTTTTTATTTTGAATTGAAATATCATAAACTGCTGTGTAAATGAGGCACCTTTGCTTGAAATTGTCATGGTTCAGCTACCAGGTGGGGGTTGTTCTGAACTCCAGAGCGACCCAACTCCAAGACACACACGCGAGAGACAGGAATCAGTGACAGTGAGTTTATTATTGGACGTGCATGAGACAACAGTACAGTGAAATGAAATGTGCACGATAAAAAACACAGGACTGGAACTGAGGCGGGGTGGAGACTCGATCCTGGAGGAGAGGCTCGTTAGAGACACATACAAACAACCCGCTGCAGTGTGCGGGGATAGTGCTCGGATTACTCACGGTGACGCGGTGACTGAAGCTGCGTGAGGTGAGATCCGAGGGACACTGCAGCGGGGGGGTGATGCTCCAGGAATCGAGGCAGTGAGGTGGGGTCCGGGACGCGGTGCTGTCGGTGCCTACGTAGTTCCAGCAGGGGTGACAGCAGCGAGCTCACCGGAGAGGTGTGGATCCAGAGGAGACCAGGGACAGACAGGAGCCAGAGGGAGAGAGCTGGTTGCGTGTTCCAGCAACAGAGCTCTAATACGTCCGTGCCAAGCCAGTCCTCACGATAGGCGGGTAACTGACCACGCAGAGGCACTGGCACTGGAGGATGCTCCAGGACACGGGACCGAGAACGGGGGAAGAGAGCGGGTCGGAGAACTCACGACCGCGGAGCCCCGTAGGAGTTGAGTCCTCTTTCCGGCGGGTTGATGACCACGCAGAGGCACTCAAAGCTGGAGGAGCGCTCCAGCATATATGACTGAGAAATAAAGGAAAAGAAGGCAGGTTAGTAGCAACTAACAAAACGTCTGTCATAAATTATCCCTGGCCACTCTGTACCACGATAAGGCTGTGGAAGAGTATGAACTGGCGCCTGTCTGTGGTTCTCCCTCTGATTAAATACCCAGCTCTCCTGAGCTGGGTAACGATCCACACCTGCAACCACTGATGACTGCCATGCCCTGGAAATGACAATTAGTGCACAGAAACATACACCACTCACCAGCTGCAGAGATCCCCACAGTCACCAGTGAAACACAGAAAACAACTACAGAAAAACCCACAGCTATCACCTAGAAACATAAATCCCCAAACAAAACCCCAGACCCTGACAGGACCCCCCCCTTAAGGGGCGGCACCCGACGTCCCCAAAACAAAACCCCAGTACAGGTAGGAGGTGGGAGGTAAGGCAGGGGGGACAAACTTAAAGTCAGAGTCAAACAAACAAAAAACCAGGCTAACATAAACAAAGTCCAAAGCCTGGAACCCCAAAAGCGTCCTAGGCGCAGAGAGTCAGGAGGTGGCCTAGGCCATGATAAGTGGTTCCTTGACTTGAGTCTAGCGGCTGGCCTGGAGGCCGCTCTGAGGGGCGTCCAGAGTCTGGGGGACGGCCTGGAGGCCGCACTGAAAGGCACCCAGAATCTGGAGGGCGGCCAGGATGCCGCTCTGGGCGGCGCCGAAGGTCCGGAGGGCGGCCAGGATGCTGCGTTGAGAGGCGTCGACAGTCTGGGGGACGGCCTGGAGGCCGAGAGGAGAGACGCCCAGAATCTGGAGGACGACCTGGGTGCCGCGAAGCCTTGAGGCGCAGCGCGCCTATGGTGCGGCCTGGATGCCGCGGAGCCTTGAGGCGCAGCGCGCCTATGGTGCGGCCTGGGCGCCGCGGAGCGTTGAGGCGCAGCGCTCCTGAGGTGCGGCTTGGACGCCGCGGAGCATTGAGGCGCAGCGCGCCTGGCGTGCGGCCTGAGAGCCGCGAGGCGATGAGGCGCAGCGCGCCTGGAGTGCGGCCTTGGAGCCGCAAGGCGAAGAGGCGCAGCGTGCCTGGAGGACGGCCTTGGAGCCGCAAGGTGATGAGGCGCAGCGCGCCTTGAGTGCGGCCGGAGAGCCGCGGAGTGAAGAGGCGCCTGACGTCTGGAGCGCGACTTGAGAGCCGCGGAGCGAGGAGGCGCCTGGCATCTGGCGTGCGGTCACTGCTGCCAGCAGAAAGACGGCCGCTGATGGCGAATGGAGGTCTAGGTGGTCTGGGTGGTCTTGGAGGACTGGGAGGACTGGGAGGTCTTGGAGGTTTTGGAGATCTAGGAGGTCTTGGAGGTCTAGGCGGTCTGGAAGATCCAGGAGGTCTGGCACTGGGAACTGGGGCCACGTCCCCTGGATCGCTGGAGGCTGGTGCGATGAGAACCGGATCTGATGGTACCGGGGAACCGTCGCGGACGGCGACGTCCCCGGACCCTGGCGTTGGAGGAGCGTCGCGGACGGCGACGTCCTCAAACCCAGTATGAAGTGTAGGAGGACCGTCGCGGACGGCGACGTCCTCGAACCCAGGCGGAGGCGTTGGAGGACCGTCGCGGACGGCAACGTCCTCGAACCCTGGCAGAGGCGTTGGAGGACCGTCGCGGACGGCGACGTCCTCGAACCCTGGCAGCGGCGTTGGAGGACCGTCGCGGACGGCGACGCCCTCGGACCCTGGCGTTGGAGGCGCGTCGCCCTCGGACCCAGGAGGAAGCGTTTGAAGGCCGTCGCGGACGGCGACGCCCTCGGACCCAGGCGTTGGAGGCGCGTCGCCCTCGGACCCAGGAGGAAGCGTTTGAAGGCCGTCGCGGACGGCGACGCCCTCGGACCCAGGCGTTGGAGGCACGTCGCGGACGGTGACGTCCTCGAACCCAGGCGGAGGCGTTGGAGGACCGTCGCGGACGGCGACGTCCTCGAACCCTGGCGGAGGCGTTGGAGGACCGTCGCGGACGGCGCCGTCCTCGAACCCAGGCGGAGGCGTTGGAGGACCGTCGCGGACGGCGACGTCCTCGAACCCTGGCGGAGGCGTTGGAGGACCGTCGCGGACGGCGCCGTCCTCGAACCCTGGCAGAGGCGTTGGAGGACCGTCGCGGACGGCGACGTCCTCGAACCCTGGCAGCGGCGTTGGAGGACCGTCGCGGACGGTGACGTCCTCGAACCCAGGCGGAGGCGTAGGAGGACCGTCGCGGACGGCGACGTCCTCGAACCCTGGCGGAGGCGTTGGAGGACCGTCGCGGACGGCGCCGTCCTCGAACCCTGGCGGAGGCGTTGGAGGACCGTCGCGGACGGCGACGTCCTCGAACCCTGGCAGCGGCGTTGGAGGACCGTCGCGGACGGTGACGTCCTCGAACCCAGGCGGAGGCGTAGGAGGACCGTCGCGGACGGCGACGTCCTCGAACCCTGGCGGAGGCGTTGGAGGACCGTCGCGGACGGCGCCGTCCTCGAACCCTGGCGGAGGCGTTGGAGGACCGTCGCGGACGGCGACGTCCTCGAACCCTGGCAGCGGCGTTGGAGGACCGTCGCGGACGGTGACGTCCTCGAACCCAGGCGGAGGCGTAGGAGGACCGTCGCGGACGGCGACGTCCTCGAACCCTGGCGGAGGCGTTGGAGGACCGTCGCGGACGGCGCCGTCCTCGAACCCTGGCGGAGGCGTTGGAGGACCGTCGCGGACGGCGACGTCCTCGAACCCTGGCAGCGGCGTTGGAGGACCGTCGCGGACGGTGACGTCCTCGAACCCAGGCGGAGGCGTAGGAGGACCGTCGCGGACGGCGACGTCCTCGAACCCTGGCGGAGGCGTTGGAGGACCGTCGCGGACGGCGCCGTCCTCGAACCCTGGCGGAGGCGTTGGAGGACCGTCGCGGACGGCGACGTCCTCGAACCCTGGCAGCGGCGTTGGAGGACCGTCGCGGACGGTGACGTCCTCGAACCCAGGCGGAGGCGTAGGAGGACCGTCGCGGACGGCGACGTCCTCGAACCCTGGCGGAGGCGTTGGAGGACCGTCGCGGACGGCGCCGTCCTCGAACCCTGGCGGAGGCGTTGGAGGACCGTCGCGGACGGCGACGTCCTCGAACCCTGGCAGCGGCGTTGGAGGACCGTCGCGGACGGTGACGTCCTCGAACCCAGGCGGAGGCGTAGGAGGACCGTCGCGGACGGCGACGTCCTCGAACCCTGGCGGAGGCGTTGGAGGACCGTCGCGGACGGCGCCGTCCTCGAACCCTGGCGGAGGCGTTGGAGGACCGTCGCGGACGGCGACGTCCTCGAACCCTGGCAGCGGCGTTGGAGGACCGTCGCGGACGGTGACGTCCTCGAACCCAGGCGGAGGCGTAGGAGGACCGTCGCGGACGGCGACGTCCTCGAACCCTGGCGGAGGCGTTGGAGGACCGTCGCGGACGGCGCCGTCCTCGAACCCTGGCGGAGGCGTTGGAGGACCGTCGCGGACGGCGACGTCCTCGAACCCTGGCAGCGGCGTTGGAGGACCGTCGCGGACGGTGACGTCCTCGAACCCAGGCGGAGGCGTAGGAGGACCGTCGCGGACGGCGACGTCCTCGAACCCTGGCGGAGGCTTTGGAGGACCGTCGCGGACGGCGCCGTCCTCGAACCCTGGCGGAGACGTTGGAGGACCGTCGCGGACGGCGACGTCCTCGAACCCTGGCAGCGGCGTTGGAGGACCGTCGCGGACGGCGACGCCCTCGGCCCCTGGCGTTGGAGGACTGTCGCGGACAGTGACGTCCTCGGACCCAGGCGTTGGAGGACCGTCGCGGACGGCGACGTCCTCAGCCCCTGGCGTTGGAGGTGCGTCGCGGACGGCGACGCCCTCGAACCCAGGCGAAGGCGGACAGCGGTCGGCGGGTCCCTCAGGCGGACAGCGGTCGGCGGGACCCTCAGGTGGACAGCGGTCGGCGGGACCCTCAGGCGGACGGTCGGCGGGACCCTCGGGCAAACAGGAAGCGTCGAGACCCTCGGGCGAACAGGAGGCGTCGAGACCCTCGGGCGAACAGGAGACGTCGGGACCCTCGGGCGAACAGGAGGCGTCGGGACCCTCGTGAGACCTGGAGGCGTCGGGACCCTTGTGAGAACTGGAACCTGGACCCTCGTGAGAACTGGAACCTGGACCCTCGCGAGAACTGGAACCTGGACCCTCGCGAGAACTGGAACCTGGACCCTCGCGAGAACTGGAACCGGGACCCTCTGGAACTCTGGAACCGGGACCCTCTGGAACTCTGGAACCGGGACTCTCTGGAACTCTGGAACCGGGACCCTCTGGAACTCTGGAACCGGGACCCTCTGGAACTCTGGAACCGGGTCTGGAACACGGACCCTCTGGAGTACTGGAGCCTGGTCTGGAACACGGACCCCCGGGAGGTCGAGTCCTGGGTGCGTCGCGGACCGCGACGTCCTCGAGACCCCCTGAGACGGGGCTGGAACCCGTGTGCAGCCAGGAGCGGGTCCGAGCAGCAGAGGAGTGGAGAGCGGACAAAGCACCCCTGACACCGGGTGGAACGGTGGGTGCTGGGGGGCTGGCAGCAGCGGATGAAGAGCAGGCATGAGCCTTAAACTGTTTGT
>SSNP01000170.1:462137-470559 GCA_006937955.1 Pachypanchax playfairii | reverse complement strand
TTGGAGGAGCGTCGCGGACGGCGACGTCCTCAAACCCAGTATGAAGTGTAGGAGGACCGTCGCGGACGGCGACGTCCTCGAACCCAGGCGGAGGCGTTGGAGGACCGTCGCGGACGGCGACGTCCTCGAACCCAGGCGGAGGCGTTGGAGGACCGTCGCGGACGGCGACGTCCTCGAACCCTGGCGGAGGCGTTGGAGGACCGTCGCGGACGGCAACGTCCTCGAACCCTGGCAGAGGCGTTGGAGGACCGTCGCGGACGGCGACGTCCTCGAACCCTGGCAGCGGCGTTGGAGGACCGTCGCGGACGGCGACGCCCTCGAACCCAGGCGAAGGCGGACAGCGGTCGGCGGGACCCTCAGGTGGACAGCGGTCGGCGGGACCCTCAGGCGGACGGTCGGCGGGACCCTCGGGCAAACAGGAAGCGTCGAGACCCTCGGGCGAACAGGAGGCGTCGAGACCCTCGGGCGAACAGGAGACGTCGGGACCCTCGGGCGAACAGGAGGCGTCGGGACCCTCGTGAGACCTGGAGGCGTCGGGACCCTTGTGAGAACTGGAACCTGGACCCTCGTGAGAACTGGAACCTGGACCCTCGCGAGAACTGGAACCGGGACCCTCTGGAACTCTGGAACCGGGACCCTCTGGAACTCTGGAACCGGGACCCTCTGGAACTCTGGAACCGGGACCCTCTGGAACTCTGGAACCGGGTCTGGAACACGGACCCTCTGGAGTACTGGAGCCTGGTCTGGAACACGGACCCCCGGGAGGTCGAGTCCTGGGTGCGTCGCGGACCGCGACGTCCTCGAGACCCCCTGAGACGGGGCTGGAACCCGTGTGCAGCCAGGAGCGGGTCCGAGCAGCAGAGGAGTGGAGAGCGGACAAAGCACCCCTGACACCGGGTGGAACGGTGGGTGCTGGGGGGCTGGCAGCAGCGGATGAAGAGCAGGCATGAGCCTTAAACTGTTTGTAGCCCACGCTATGGCAATGTGAATGGCCAGGTCCGAGACCTGGGGAAGCTGCCGAAACTGTGGGTGACGTGATAATATGTCCTGTGCCAGTCCAAGAGAAAAGTGGATGTATTTTAAGTCTGTGGACTTAAAAGCCGCTGCCAGCACCCGGTCCAATCTTTCCATAGGGACCTGGATCTCTGGGTTAGGTGTGGTCTGGAGCTGGGTCAGGGAGTTCATTTGGCCAGTTCGTTCTGTCATGGTTCAGCTACCAGGTGGGGGTTGTTCTGAACTCCAGAGCGACCCAACTCCAAGACACACACGCGAGAGACAGGAATCAGTGACAGTGAGTTTATTATTGGACGTGCACGAGACAACAGTACAGTGAAATGTGCACGATGAAAAACACAGGACTGGAACTGAGGCGGGGTGGAGACTCGATCCTGGAGGAGAGGCTCGTTAGAGACACATACAAACAACCCGCTGCAGTGTGCGGGGATAGTGCTCGGATTACTCACGGTGACGCGGTGACTGAAGCTGCGTGAGGTGAGATCCGAGGGACACTGCAGCGGGGGGGTGATGCTCCAGGAATCGAGGCAGTGCGGTGGGGTCCGGGACGCGGTGCTGTCGGTGCCTACGTAGTTCCAGCAGGGGTGACAGCAACGCGCTCGCCGGAGAGGTGTGGATCCAGAGGAGACCAGGGACAGACAGGAGCCAGAGGGAGAGAGCTGGTTGCGTGTTCCAGCAACAGAGCTCTAATACGTCCGTGCCAAGCCAGTCCTCACGATAGGCGGGTAACTGACCACGCAGAGGCACTGGCACTGGAGGATGCTCCAGGACACGGGACCGAGAACGGGGGAAGAGAGCGGGTCGGAGAACTCACGACCGCGGAGCCCCGTAGGAGTTGAGTCCTCTTTCCGGCGGGTTGATGACCACGCAGAGGCACTCAAAGCTGGAGGAGCGCTCCAGCATATATGACTGAGAAATAAAGGAAGAGAAGGCAGGTTAGTAGCAACTAACAAAACGTCTGTCATAAATTATCCCTGGCCACTCTGTACCACGATAAGGCTGTGGAAGAGTACGAACTGGCGCCTGTCTGTGGTTCTCCCTCTGATTAAATACCCAGCTCTCCTGAGCTGGGTAACGATCCATACCTGCAACCACTGATCACTGCCATGCCCCGGAAATGACAATTAGTGCACAGAAACATACACCACTCACCAGCTGCAGAGATCCCCACAGTCACCAGTGAAACACAGAAAACAACTACAGAAAAACCCACAGCTATCACCTAGAAACATAAATCCCCAAACAAAACCCCAGACCCTGACAGAAATAAAGAGTATTAGAATAAGAAATAAGAAAAAAAATTAGGCGAAAATTAGAATATCACACGTTATTCAAGAAAAACCCACATTAAATATCAATGAACAACCGCGCGTCATGCGCAAAGGCTCTGATTGGAACACCGACTTTGACACAACACTGCATCCCTTGTGAATGGGCTAGAGCAATGCCGGAACTACCGTCTGAAAGCTTGGATTCTCCGAATTTAGAGGGGAAAAAAGTAAGTTTCTATCTTTTATGGTTCGGAAGCTATGTTTGATTCAACACAACAAGGTCCCTGGCATCATCGACGATGACGGCGTCCCTGTTGCGTTAAAGCGACTCAGAAAATGTGAAATTAATGTATAAAATAACACTGACAAGAATCCACAACTCTGGTGTCAAAGTTCAAATTGAACTCTGGTGAAAACTAAATGCATTTATCCTGTGAAGCAAAACAGAAAAATGGTATCACAGTGTTTTGGGGTATATTCTGGCATACTAACTAGAACTACCACATGCTTTCTGATCTCATCTTTCATGACAATATGTGAAAAGAGTCACACACACAAACTGATGATTATCTCCTGCAGGGCATCAGGAGCTATTTGTTTGGCAATTTGTTATAACTATAGGCCTTTATCTGTTTTTTTTTCTTAAAATCTGTAAAATGTTTGTGGTTTATTCTCTGCATTTATCATGCATCACACTATTCACCTCCTGATATTGAATATGAATTGAATGAACTTCATTTCAAGATGGCGCCGCGGATGGTAGCCTCGGTATTGAGCTCTCTAGTGCTTCTCTCGTTTTTGTGTTTTTTCTGTCTGTTTGATCACTCTGACCACATTACTTTATCCAGAGATCAACTGCTAAACATCAGGCAGTCATCTCAAAATTGTTTTTACCCATTTTTCATTGACTCTGAAAGTTTTTTGGAGATCTTAGTCGGAGGTTCAGCGACAGTGTGGGGCGCTCGGAAGACACGCAGACGGGGGACACGAGCTGGCACGCTGGTGAAACTGCATCAGCGGGGATTCCAAACGGCTCTTCCCTCCATTCATCTGGTTAATCTCCGCTCTCTCCCAAACAAAGTGGACGAACTACTGCTTTTAACCCGGACTAATAAGGACTTCGCTCGCTCTGCTTCCCTTTGCTTCACTGAAACTTGGCTCAGTGATCGAACCCCAGAAGCTGCCTTAGATCTGCCGGGCTTCCGCCTCCATCATGCGGACTGTGTGATGGAGCTCTCGGGGAAATCAAAGGGCGACGGAGTCTGCTTCTACATTAACGAAGGTTGGTGTACTGATGTCACAGTGTTACAGAAATACTGCAGCCCAAAACTAGAAACTTTCATCATCATCAACTGAAAACCGTTTTATTCACCGCGGGAGTTTTCTTCCTTCATCCTGGTCGGCGTGTACATCCCTCCTAAGACATATGCAAGCGTCGCACTGTGTGAGCTGGCCTGCCAGATTACCACCGTGGAAAGAAATTCCCCGTCTCATTTCCTGTTGTTCTGGGGGACTTCAATAGAGCTAATCTAAACCACAAACTTCCTAAATACAAACAGCATATTAATTGTCCCACTAGGGACAATATTACACTGGATCACTGTTACACTTTAAGAGATGCCTACTACTCTGTCCCCCCGGGCAGCTTTGGGACATTCTGATCACTGCTTGGTCCATCTTATCCCAGCCTACAGGCAACAACTTAAATGTGCTAAGCCTGTAGTCAAAACTGTGAAGAAATGGACCAACGCAGCAAAGCTGGAACTGCAAGACTGTTTTGACTGCACTGACTGGAATGTCTTTGAGGCTGCATCTAACCATCTGGACGAGCTGATGGACACTGTGACATCATACATCAGTTTTTGTGAAGATGTTTGTGTGCCAACAAAGACCTACTGCAGATTCTATTAAAAAAACATGGTTCACTCCAAAGCTGCAACAGCGCCGTCAGGCTAAGGAGGTAGCTTACAGAAGTAGTGATAGAGCTCTTTACAACCAAGCAAAGAACACATTGACCAGAGAGATCAAAGCAGAGAAAAGGGCCTACTCTCAGAAACTGAGTGAACGGCTCTCAGCCAACGACCCTGCGTCAGTGTGGAAATGCATGAGGGACATCACCAGTTACAGACGCCCCCCACCCCTAATGAAACAAACAAAGACCTGGCAGAAGAATTGAATACATTCTACTGCAGGTTTGAGAGGGACAGATTCACACCCTTCACCCCTTCCACCCCAGTGACAATGGTGACAATGACCACTATCACACACCCCTCCACCCTCCCTTCCCCAGTCCAGAGCCCAGCCCAGAGCCAGCGTCCTCCATCACACCTGCCATCCCTCCACCCTCTTCTCAGGAACTCACTGTGCAAGAGCAGGATGTGCACAAGCTGTTCCTAAAACTAAAGACCAGAAAATCACCAGGACCAGATCAGCTGGCTCCCATCTTCACCTGCATTTTCAACAGATCCCTGGAACTGTGCGAAGTCCCATCCTGCTTCAAACGCTCTACCATCACCCCGATCCCCAAAAAATCAACCATCACAGGACTGAATGACTACAGACCTGTCGCCTTGACGTCTGTGGTCATGAAACCGTTGAACGCCTGGTTCTAGCCCACCTGAAGGACATTACAGGACACCAGCTTGACCCCCTTCAGCCTACTGGGTAAACAGGTCGGTGGATGATGCAGTGAACATGGGACTGCATTACATCCTGCAACACCTCGACCGTCCGGGAACTTTTGCCACAATCCTGTTTGTGGACTTTAGTTTGGCTTTTAACACCATTGTGCCTGAACTCCTCTCCTCCAAACTCTCCCAGCTCAGCGTGTCTCCTGCTATCTGTCAGTGGATCAACAGCTTCCTGACAGACCCGAAGCAGCAAGTGAGGTTGGGGGAGATCACCTCTGAAACACAGTCCCTCAGTATAGGTGCTCCACAAGGATGTGTCCTCTCACCTCTACTGTTCTCCCTCTACACCAACGACTGCACCTCCAATAACTCTGTGGTTAAACTCCTGAAGTTTGCAGACGACACCACTGTCATTGGCCTCATTCAGGATGGTGACGAGTCTGCATACCGGCAGGAAGTGGAGCTGCTGGTACTCTGGTGCAGTCAGAACAACCTGGAGCTGAATAAGCTCAAGACTGTAGAGATGATAGTGGACTTCAGGAGACATCCCTCAACACTGCTTCCCCTCACCATATCAGACAGCCCAGTGTCTACTGTGGAGATCTTCAGGTTCCTGGGTACCTCCATCTCCCTGGACCTGAAGTGGGAGACCAACATCTCCTCCATCCTCAAAAAGGCCCAGCAGAGGATGTACTTCCTGAGACACCTGAGGAAGTACAGTCTCCCCCAGGAGCTGCTGACCCAGTTCTACACGGCTGTCCTGTGCTCCTCCATCACTGTCTGGTACAGAGCAGCAACTAAACAGGACAGGAACAGACTGCAGTGGACTGTACAGTCAGCAGAGAAGATCATCGGCACCCCCCTGCCCTCCATCCAGGACCTGTACAGCTCAAGAACCAGGAAACATGCAGGGAAACTCATCTCTGACCCCTCACACCCGGGACACAGACTTTTTGACCTGCTGCCCTCTGGCAGACGGACAGAAGCCTGCAGACCAGGACCACCAGACACAGGAACAGTTTCTTTCCCCTCGTCATCTCCCTTCTAAATAACTGAACTGACACACTGATAGACTGGAACTGCACTTTATGTACACAATACTCACACAATCCATATCACTTATCCGCATATCTAAAAACATAAAATCACACTACGCATTCATACTGCAGACTGTCTTTTATTATGTTGTTTATTATATTGTTTACTGTGTTGTTATATTGTTTACTGTGTTGTTATATTATTTACTGTGTTGTTATATTGTTTACTGTGTTGTTATATTATTTACTGTGTTGTTATATTGTTTACTGTGTTGTTATATTGTTTACTGTGTTGTTATATTGTTTACTGTGTTGTTATATTGTTTACTGTGTTGTTATATTATTTACTGTGTTGTTATATTGTTTACTGTGTTGTTATATTGTTTACTGTGTTGTTATATTGTTTACTGTGTTGTTATATTGTTTACTGTGTTGTTATATTGTTTACTGTGTTGTTATATTGTTTACTGTGTTGTTATATTGTTTACTGTGTTGTTATATTGTTTACTGTGTTGTTATATTGTTTACTGTGTTATTATATTGTTTACTGTGTTGTTATATTGTTTACTGTGTTGTTATATTGTTTACTGTGTTGTTATATAGTGTTGTGTTTTGTACTGTTGTACTTGAGAGACATCAGCTGGAAACAAATTCCTTGTATGTGTCCACTCACATACTTGGCCAATAAACATGATTCTGATTCTGATTGTGAATCTCTAACCGCATTGGGCTGAACTTTTTACTCTGAACACTATGTGCACTATGTGTCTACGCCAAGTTTTAATCTGCAAGAGCTTTTTCACAACTCCTGGTAATGCAAAGGAAGCAACTGATGTCCACATATTTGTAAGCCTGAAAAATCAAAGTTTTGTTTGTTAGCAGCAACAAGGTCATAATTGCAGCTGGCACATTAGACCTTTGGTGAGGTGGTTTGTTCTTTGGATCAGCTGTTCTTGCTGTACTACAAAAGGTCAGTCATAAACTAAAGAGGACAGTTTCTCACCCAGCACCTCGTGACCCTGAACCCACCTCCGGTTGCAGCTCTGGTCTGGTACACTTGATAAGTTTTGATGATATCATCATTTTGTATGTGTGTGTGTCAGCATCATGGTGAAAGAGAGTGCTGCCTTCAGGCTTTCAGCACGCCTGTAATGTGAGTGAATAGTAATAGTAATTTTCACCTCTTCGAAAAGTGTTACCTTAATGGATCCAGATGAAGGTTGTACAGCTCTTTATCTGAGGCTGTAATACAATGACCCATTAGGTCATCCTACTCAGGAAAATAAAAACACTAATAGATGCTTTAAAACTCCAAAGAGCAGGTTAAATATTTATTTTTATTCATATATTCTGACAGTGTTTTCATGTACTTATAAATGTACCTGTAACTATTAATATGATACCTATTCCACTCACATCTACTCAGTACAGCACCTATGTTTCACCTATGTTTCACCTATGTTTCACCTATGTTTCACCTATGTTTCCCACTTATTCATTTATTTAAAAATACAGTAATTTTTTTACTCAAACAAATTTGAATTATTTTGTAGCTCCATTTATTTAAACTCTTTTAGAGCTCTTAAGTCACGTAAAGCTAAATTACTTTGCGTAGGGGAAATGTGTGGTTCAGTATTTAGCATTTTGCTTAAAGCAAGTTTGTTGAGGTAAAGGACTGTTTTTATTTCCCTGAACCACAGCTGTCCACCATGATGTGCAATTAGAACCAGGGTCACGTTATAAAACTGCTGTTTTAGGTCTTCATACAGGTTCATGAATCTAGCACTGCGTGTTGTAAGAAAACTACATCTCAATATTGGGATTTTAATTCTCACGTATTCAGTAAAAGCTTGCTGTGGATGTATCTGTCATGACCATAAATTCCATGGCCTGAAAATGGCAACTTCAAAATCTCTAACATCCCTCAGATACAGTGCAGATGTAGTTATGATCTAATAGTTGCTATTATTTGTCTTGTTGACTCAGTCTTTCGGACGGAGCTGCACATCGCCGGTGGTCAGCTTCTTGACATGTGCACATGGCAATACAACGTTGCTCAAAATGTCCCATGGTTGCTGTTGGGTTTTTGGATTACATGCAGTTTAACAGAACTAACATGTACATTATGTTTTATTGGTACCAACACGAACACTGTCTGCTGGTGTGTCACTTATACTTATGAACAGGTGCTGCTTGCTGTGATATGTTGTATGGAATGCATAATGCTTATGGGTGTGCTTATGCTGGATGATCAACAAAGATGCATTACTCTGAAAGTTGCCACCTTTGAAGATAACAGATACACTGCAGCCAATTCCCACAAACAACACAGTCATGGCGCCTATAGGCACAATTATTTTTTGCTGCCCCTTCCTTCAGCTGCATTGTTGACACTTGTTAATGCTATTTGTAACCTGCACACTGCTAATTCATGCCCCTCCCCCTTGTAGCAGGACATGTTTAGAGTCGT